>JAVDOI010000433.1:5000-12500 GCA_032191485.1 Leptoclinus maculatus
TAAGTGTGCAGTCCCGGGATAAAATACCTCCGGGAAGTACCGGTAAAAATTAACAACACCTCGCAAAAATCACATTAAATTCACTAAAAATGGGCAAAATGGTTAAAATGAAGGAAAGAACCATACCGGGAAATTCAACAACACCTCCCCGTGATAAGTGTGCAGTCCCGGGATAAAATACCTCCGGGAAGTACCGGTAAAAATTAAAAACACCTCGCAAAAATCACATTAAATTCACGAAAAATGGGCAAAATGGTTAAAATGAAGGAAATAACCACCCACGTACAACCAGGACCACCTCCCGTAAACCATGTGCAGTCTTGGGATAAAATACCTCCGGGAAGTACCGGTAATATAGACAAACACCGAGCAAAACACATATTAAAGTGCTCAAAATGGGCAAAATGGGCAAAATTAACAAAAGAACCATACTGGTACACGCAGAAATGATGGCCAGAGGTGTTTAGGCACTTTAAACCCGAACCTGATCCGATCTAGAGGCTCAAAACCCGGTTTAGTGGTCACAGCCAATAGGCTGGAGGAAAATACTTCTACATTACACTTTTGACACATTTTTAGACCGATTTTCACGGGGTCTTTTCCCCAGGGCCATGGAGGCTCTCGGGAGGTATACTGGAGCCGAGTTTGAGAAAAAACAACCGCTTCTTTCACCTCCAAATCGATTTTAAGGCCGTTTTTAGTTGAAAATTCATCCAGGCTGGAGGAAAATACTTCTACATTACACTTTTGACACATTTTTAGACCGATTTTCACGGGGTCTTTTCCCCAGGGCCATGGAGGCTCTCGGGAGGTATACTGGAGCCGAGTTTGAGAAAAAACAACCGCTTAGTTCACCTCCAAATCGATTTTAAGGCCGTTTTTAGTTGAAAATTCATCCAGGCTGCCATACAGACATCTGTCCACCGGAGGGGCATTTGCGGGAGGGAGCAAAAACTTGGAAAAATGATTAAAAAGGGTTAAAACGCTTAAAATCAAGAAAACAACTCACCGGGAAAGTCAAGAATAATACCCCCGTAAAGCATGTGCATTATTGGGATAAAATACCTCCGGGAAGTACCGGTAAAAATTAAAAACACCGAGCAAAACACATATTAAATTCACCAAAAATCACCAAAATGCTTAAAATGAAGGAAAGAACCATACCGATAAATGCAAGACCACCTACCCGTAAACCATGTCACGTATTGGGATAAAATACCTCCGGGAAGTACCGCTAATAAATTAAAACACCGAGCAAAACACATATTAAAATTGATAAAAATGCTCAAAATGGGCCAAATTAACAAAAGAACCATGCTGGTACACGCAGAAATGATGGCCAGAGGTGATTAGGCACTTTAAACCCGAACCTGATCCGATCTAGAGGCTCAAAACCCGGTTTAGTGGTCACAGCCAATAGGCTGGAGGAAAATACTTCTACATTACACTTTTGACACATTTTTAGACCGATTTTCACGGGGTCTTTTCCCCAGGGCCGTGGAGGCTCTCGGGAGGTATACTGGAGCCGAGTTTGAGAAAAAACAACCGCTTCTTTCACCTCCAAATCGATTTTAAGGCCGTTTTTAGTTGAAAATTCATCCAGGCTGGAGGAAAATACTTCTACATTACACTTTTGACACATTTTTAGACCGATTTTCACGGGGTCTTTTCCCCAGGGCCATGGAGGCTCTCGGGAGGTATACTGGAGCCGAGTTTGAGAAAAAACAACCGCTTAGTTCACCTCCAAATCGATTTTAAGGCCGTTTTTAGTTGAAAATTCATCCAGGCTGCCATACATTTATCTGTCCACCGGAGGGGCATTTGCGGGACGGAGCAAAAACTTGGAAAAATGATTAAAAGGGTTAAAACGCTTCAAATCAAGAAAACAACTCAGCGGGAAAGTCAAGAATAATACCCCCGTAAAGCATGTGCATTATTGGGATAAAATACCTCCGGGAAGTACCGGTAAAAATTAAAAACACCGAGAAAAACACATATTAAATTCACGAAATTCACGAAAAATCACCAAAATGCTTAAAATGAAGGAAAGAACCATACCGATAAATGCAAGACCACCTACCCGTAAACCATGTCACGTATTGGGATAAAATACCTCCGGGAAGTACCGCTAATAAATTAAAACACCGAGCAAAACACATATTAAAATTGATAAAAATGGGCAAAATGGGCCAAATTCAGAAAAGAACCACCCACGTACAACCAGGACCACCTCCCCGTAAACCATGTCGCGCATTGGGATAAAATACCTCCGGGAAGTACCGCTAATAAATTAAAACACCTCGCAAAACACATATTAAAATTGATAAAAATGCTCAAAATGGGCCAAATTAACAAAAGAACCATGCTGGTACACGCAGAAATGATGGCCAGAGGTGATTAGGCACTTTAAACCCGAACCTGATCCGATCTAGAGGCTCAAAACCCGGTTTAGGTGCCACAGCCAATAGGCTGGACGAAAATACTTCTACATTACACTTTTGACACATTTTTAGACCGATTTTCACGGGGTCTTTTCCCCAGGGCCATGGAGGCTCTCGGGAGGTATACTGGAGCCGAGTTTGAGAAAAAACAACCGCTTCTTTCACCTCCAAATCGATTTTAAGGCCGTTTTTAGTTGAAAATTCATCCAGGCTGCCATACATTTATCTGTCCACCGGAGGGGCATTTGCGGGAGGGAGCAAAAACTTGGAAAAATGATTAAAAGGGTTAAAACGCTTAAAATGAAGAAAACAACTCACCGGGAAAGTCAAGAATAATACCCCCGTAAAGCATGTGCATTATTGGGATAAAATACATCCGGGAAGTACCGGTAAAAATTAAAAACACCGAGCAAAACACATATTAAAATTGATAAAAATGCTCAAAATGGGCCAAATTCAGAAAAGAACCACCCACGTACAACCAGGACCACCTCCCCGTAAAGCATGTGCATTATTGGGATAAAATACCTCCGGGAAGTACCGGTAATAAATTAAAACACCTCGCAAAACACATATTAAAATTGATAAAAATGGGCAAAATGGGCCAAATTCAGAAAAGAACCACCCACGTACAACCAGGACCACCTCCCCGTAAACCATGTCACGTATTGGGATAAAATACCTCCGGGAAGTACCGGTAATATACACAAACACCGAGCAAAACACATATTAAAGTGCTCAAAATGGGCAAAATGGGCAAAATGGTCAAAAGAACCATGCTGGTACACGCAGAAATGATGGCCAGAGGTGATTAGTCACTTTAAACCCCAACCTGATCCGATCTAGAGCCTCAAAACCCGGTTTAGGTGCCACAGCCAATAGGCTGGACGAAAATACTTCTACATTACACTTTTGACCCATTT
The DNA here is from genome assembly GCA_032191485.1 of Leptoclinus maculatus. Classification (NCBI taxonomy): domain Eukaryota; kingdom Metazoa; phylum Chordata; class Actinopteri; order Perciformes; family Stichaeidae; genus Leptoclinus; species Leptoclinus maculatus. The sequence goes on from JAVDOI010000433.1 coordinate 8,365, forward strand.
TTAGACCGATTTGCACGGGGTCTTTTCCCCAGGGCCGTGGAGGCTCTCGGGAGGTATACTGGAGCCGAGTTTGAGAAAAAACAACCGCTTCTTTCACCTCCAAATCGATTTTAAGGCCGTTTTTAGTTGAAAATTCATCCAGGCTGCCATACATTTATCTGTCCACCGGAGGGGCATTTGCGGGAGGGAGCAAAAACTTGGAAAAATGATTAAAAGGGTTAAAACGCTTAAAATGAAGAAAACAACTCACCAGGAAAGTCAAGAATAATACCCCCGTAAACCATGTGCAGTCCCGGGGGAAAATACCTCCGGGAAGTACCGGTAAAAATTAAAAACACCTCGCTAAACACATATTAAATTCACGAAAAATCACCAAAATGCTTAAAATGAAGGAAAGAACCATACCGATAAATGCAAGACCACCTACCCGTAAACCATGTCGCGTATTGGGATAAAATACCTCCGGGAAGTACCGCTAATAAATTAAAACACCTCGCTAAACACATATTAAATGCACCAAACAGGTCAAAATTCACAAAAGAACCACCCACGGACAACCAGGAACACCTACCCGGGAAACGAGTGCAGTCCCAGGCGAAAATTCATCCGGGAAGTATCGATGCACCTTAAATACACCTCACAAACACAACATTTTAATCAACAAAAGTGGCCAAAATGGTTAAAATTAATAAAAGAACCATACAGGAATATTCAGGACCACCTCCCCGTGATGCATGTGCAGTGGCTGGATAAAATTCATCCGGGAAGTACCGGTAAAAAATTACAACACCTCGCAAAAAACACATTAAATTCACTAAAAATGGGCAAAATGGTTAAAATGAAGAAAATAACCCCCCACCTACACTCAGGGACACCTACCCGGGAAACGAGTGCAGTCCCAGGCTAAAAGTCATCCGGGAAGTATCGATGCACCTCACAAACACCTGGAAAGCTCAATATTAGAAGTACCAAAAAATGACCCAAATCACCAAAGTCACTTTAATTACCCACAAAACAGGTACTTTCCCCGGGTAAACTACCTCCACAACCACCCCCTGGACCTCCCAGCACCTCCCAGCACCTTCCAGCACCCTAACTGGGGTCAGAATTAAGAAAATCAGCCTCCCTCCACACTCCGAGACAAGCCAACACTTGAACATACACTTACCCGGACACCCCCCACCCCAACCCCGCAGAAACACCTCCGCAACATGCCCCTGGGACCCCGTGCTCCAGGGGGTCCCGTGCCCCCACTCTTAAGCCCCCTCCCTGGGTTAAAACCCATCCTCGGCCGCCCCAGAGTTTCGTGGTCCTGGTAGTCCAACTCGACTTTCGTGGTCCTGGTAGTATAAATCGAAAATATGACAGAGTACTGGTGGTCCTGGTAGTCCAACTCGAAAATATGTGAAAATATGACAGAGTACTGGTGGTCCTGGTAGTCCAACTCACTTGCGTTAGACTACCAGGGGCACCAAAACGAAAATATGACAGAGTACTGGTGGTCCTGGTAGTCCAACTCGAAAATTTGTGAAAATATGACAGAGTACTGGTGGTCCTGGTAGTCCAACTCACTTGCGTTAGACTACCAGGGGCACCAAAACGAAAATATGACAGAGTACAAACAGCACTGAGCCTGTCAGCGCTTACAGCACCCTATCCCGCTCCAGCACTTCTATCTTTTATTTCGTGGTCCTGGTAGTATAGATGATGTGAAAATATGACAGAGTACTGGTGGTCCTGGTAGTCCAACTCACTTGCGTTGGACTACCAGGCGCACCAAAACGAAAATATGACAGAGTACAAACAGCACTGAGCCTGTCAGCGCTTACAGCACCCTATCCCGCTCCGGCACTTCTATCTTTTTTTTCGTGGTCCTGGTAGTATAGATGGCCCGCAAATATGACAGAGTACAAACAGCACTGAGCCTGTCAGCGCTTACAGCACCCTATCCCGCTCCGGCACTTCTATCTTTTTTTTCGTGGTCCTGGTAGTATAGATGGCCCGCAAATATGACAGAGTACAAACAGCACTGAGGCAGCCAGCGCTTCCATCACCCTATCCCGCTCCGGCACTTCTATCTTTTTTTCGTGGTCCTGGTAGTATAGATGGCCCGCAAATATGACAGAGTACAAACAGCACTGAGGCAGCCAGCGCTTCCATCACCCTATCCCGCTCCGGCACTTCTATCTTTTTTTTCGTGGTCCTGGTAGTATAGATGGCCCGCAAATATGACAGAGTACAAACAGCACTGAGGCAGCCAGTGCTTCCATCACCCTATCCCGCTCCGGCACTTCTATCTTTTATTTCGTGGTCCTGGTAGTATAGATGGCGCGCAAATATGACAGAGTACTGGTGCCCCTGGTAGTCTAACTCACTTCCAGACCAAAGGGGACCCCCTTTGGTCTGGTACTGAGTTGGACTACCAGGGGCACCAAAATATGGAACGCAAATGTGACAGAGTACTGGTGCCCCTGGTAGTCTAACTTGGACTACCAGGGGCACCAAACGATGTGACAGAGTACTGGTGCCCCTGGTAGTCTGACTTGGACTACCAGGGGCACCAAACGATGTGACAGAGTACTGGTGCCCCTGGTAGTCTAACTTGGACTACCAGGGGCACCAAACGATGTGACAGAGTACTGGTGCCCCTGGTAGTCTAACTTGGACTACCAGGGGCACCAAACGATGTGACAGAGTACTGGTGCCCCTGGTAGTCTGACTTGGACTACCAGGGGCACCAAACGATGTGACAGAGTACTGGTGCCCCTGGTAGTCTAACTTGGACTACCAGGGGCACCAAACGATGTGACAGAGTACTGGTGCCCCTGGTAGTCTAACTTGGACTACCAGGGGCACCAAACGATGTGACAGAGTACTGGTGCCCCTGGTAGTCTGACTTGGACTACCAGGGGCACCAAACGATGTGACAGAGTACTGGTGCCCCTGGTAGTCTAACTTGGACTACCAGGGGCACCAAACGATGTGACAGAGTACTGGTGCCCCTGGTAGTCTAACTTGGACTACCAGGGGCACCAAACGATGTGACAGAGTACTGGTGCCCCTGGTAGTCTAACTTGGACTACCAGGGGCACCAAACGATGTGACAGAGTACTGGTGCCCCTGGTAGTCTAACTTGGACTACCAGGGGCACCAAACGATGTGACAGAGTACTGGTGCCCCTGGTAGTCTAACTTGGACTACCAGGGGCACCAAACGATGTGACAGAGTACTGGTGCCCCTGGTAGTCTAACTTGGACTACCAGGGGCACCAAACGATGTGACAGAGTACTGGTGCCCCTGGTAGTCTAACTTGGACTACCAGGGGCACCAAACGATGGCCCGCAAATGTGACAGAGTACTGGTGCCCCTGGTAGTCTAACTTGGACTACCAGGGGCACCAAACGAGGGCCCGCAAATATGACAGAGTACAAACAGCACTGAGGCAGCCAGTGCTTCCATCACCCTATCCCGCTACGGGACTTGTAACTTTGATTTCGTGGTCCTGGTAGTATATATGGCCCGCAAATATGACAGAGTACTGGTGCCCCTGGTAGTCTAACTCACTTCCAGACCAAAGGGGACCCCCTTTGGTCTGGTACTGAGTTGGACTACCAGGGGCACCAAAATATGGAACGCAAATATGACAGAGTACAAATAGCACTGAGACTGCCAGTGCTTCCATCACCCTATCACGTTTTAACACTTTTGTCTATTTTTTTCGTGCTCCTGGTAGTCTTACTGACTACCAGAACAAGGGGCGTGGTCAGGCAAGTGCCCAGGCCCGATCCCGACCTTCAAAGTCGGCCTGAAACTCCCAAATTACAACATGGAGGATAAACTTTAACAAATACTTTAACAAATACTTTAACTATTTTTTTTTTTCGTGGTCCTGGTAGTCTTGAGGACTACCAGGACAGGGGGGAGTCAGACGACTACTCTGGATCCGCTCCAGAGCCTCTCTAGTCGGCCTGAACTCCCAAAACACAACATGGAGGAAAAACTTTAAAAAATACTTTAACAAATACTTTAACTATTTTTTTTTTTCGTGGTCCTGGTAGTCTTACTGACTACCAGAACAAAGGGGGTGGCCAGGCAAGTGCCGAGGCCCGATCCCGAGCTTCTAAGTCGGTCGGAAA
>JAVDOI010000433.1:17500-27500 GCA_032191485.1 Leptoclinus maculatus
ATGGCCGTTTTTGAGTTGTAACTTATCCTTACAATTCAAAGTGTCATTCCGACTACATTTGTATGGGCCGACCATGTAGGCCAAGAATCCCAACCCGTATGGCAGTAATGGTCCCGGGTTTAAATGCCTTTCGGGTTATTTTGTGTCATTTGGGTTGGGATTTTTGGCCTACATGGATAGCCCATTGAAATGTAGTTGAAATGGCCGTTTTGAGTTTAACTTATCCTTACAATTCAAAAAGTGTCATTCCGACTACATTTATATGGGCCAACCATGTAGGCCAATTGTCCTAAAGGGCATTTGGGAAACTGTCCCTTAGATGGCACTTTTCGGCCCTAAAGTCCCGGGCGTTAAGGGACCTAAACTGCCATTTGGGGGGGAGTTATGGGACAAATACTGCCATTTGGTGGGGAGTAATGGGAAGATTAGGGACATTTCATGGACAGCTCCCAGGAGTTCTGGATTGATATTTTAAACTGCCGTATCTTCTCAACCGTTCGATATCCCGCTTTGAAACGTAGATATCTTGGACCAACGCGTAATTGTATGGAATCAATGTTTTGGGACAAATGTTGCCATTTGGGCCACATGAGATTCCAATGTAGTGGGAACACAAAAAAGTGTCATTCCGACTACATTTGTATGGGTTGACCATGTAGGCCAATTGTCCTAAGGGTTAGGTTACTAAATGTAACCCATGACACAAAAAACTCCAAAAAAACTTCAAAGTATTTCGAAGTTTTTAGAGGTTTCATAGGTTACTAACAGTAAGCCTTAGGTTACTAAATGTAACCCATTCCTGTCATTCCGACTACATTTGTATGGGTTGACCATGTAGGCCAGGAATCCCAACCCGTATGGCAGTAATGGTCCCGGGTTTAAATGCCTTTCGGGTTATTTTGTGTCATTCGGGTTGGGATTTTCGGCCTACATGGATAGCCCATTGAAATGTAGTTGAAATGGCCGTTTTTGAGTTGTAACTTATCCTTACAATTCAAAGTGTCATTCCGACTACATTTGTATGGGCCGACCATGTAGGCCAAGAATCCCAACCCGTATGGCAGTAATGGTCCCGGGTTTAAATGCCTTTCGGGTTATTTTGTGTCATTTGGGTTGGGATTTTTGGCCTACATGGATAGCCCATTGAAATGTAGTTGAAATGGCCGTTTTGAGTTTAACTTATCCTTACAATTCAAAAAGTGTCATTCCGACTACATTTATATGGGCCAACCATGTAGGCCAATTGTCCTAAAGGGCATTTGGGAAACTGTCCCTTAGATGGCACTTTTCGGCCCTAAAGTCCCGGGCGTTAAGGGACCTAAACTGCCATTTGGGGGGGAGTTATGGGACAAATACTGCCATTTGGTGGGGAGTAATGGGAAGATTAGGGACATTTCAGGGACAGCTGCCAGGAGTTCTGGATTGATATTTTAAACTGCCGTATCTTCTCAACCGTTCGATATCCCGCTTTGAAACGTAGATATCTTGGACCAACGCGTAATTGTATGGAATCAATGTTTTGGGACAAATGTTGCCATTTGGGCCACATGAGATTCCAATGTAGTGGGAACACAAAAAAGTGTCATTCCGACTACATTTGTATGGGTTGACCATGTAGGCCAATTGTCCTAAGGGTTAGGTTACTAAACGTAACCCTTAACACAAAAAACTCAAAAAAAACTTCAAAGTATTTCAAAGTATTTCGAAGTTTAATTGGTTACTAACAGTAAGCCTTAGGTTACTAAATGTAACCTATTCCTGTCATTTTGACTACATTTGTATGGGCCTACCATGTAGGCCAATTGTCCTCAGGTTTAGGTTACTAAATGTAACCCAATCGTGTCATTTCGACTACATTTGTATGGGCCTACCATGTAGGCCAATTGTCCTAAGGGTTAGGTTACTAAATGTAACCCATTTGTGTCATTCCGACTACATTTGTATGGGTTGACCATGTAGGCCAATTGTCCTAAGGGTTAGGTTACTAAACGTAACCCTTAACACAAAAAACTCAAAAAAAACTTCAAAGTATTTCAAAGTATTTCGAAGTTTAATTGGTTACTAACAGTAAGCCTTAGGTTACTAAATGTAACCTATTCCTGTCATTTCGACTACATTTGTATGGGCCTACCATGTAGGCCAATTGTCCTCAGGTTTAGGTTACTAAATGTAACCCAATCGTGTCATTTCGACTACATTTGTATGGGCCTACCATGTAGGCCAATTGTCCTAAGGGTTAGGTTACTAAATGTAACCCATTTGTGTCATTTCGACTACATTTGTATGGGCCTACCATGTAGGCCAATTGTCCTAAGGGTTAGGTTACTAAATGTAACCCTTAACACAAAAAACTCCAAAGTATTTCGAAGTTTATTTGCACCCCTGGTACTCTAAATGACTTCCAGGACGATGGGGGAAGTCAGGCAACTGCTCTAGACCGCGCCAGGGCCTCGAAATGGGCCAGAACTCCAAAAACACAAAAAAACACAAAAAAAACTTCAAAGTATTTCGAATTATTTTTTTGCACCCCTGGTACTCTAAATGACTTCCAGGACGATGGGGGAAGTCAGGCAACTGCTCTAGACCGCGCCAGGGCCTCGAAATGGGCCAGAACTCCAAAAACACAAAAAAACACAAAAAAAACTTCAAAGTATTTCGAATTTTTTTTTGCGCCCCTGGTACTCTAAATGACTTCCAGGACGATGGGGGAAGTCAGGCAACTGCTCTAGACCGCGCCAGGGCCTCGAAATGGGCCAGAACTCCAAAAACACAAAAAAACACAAAAAAAACTTCAAAGTATTTCGAATTTTTTTTTGCACCCCTGGTACTCTAAATGACTTCCAGGACGATGGGGGAAGTCAGGCAACTGCTCTAGACCGCGCCAGGGCCTCGAAATGGGCCAGAACTCCAAAAACACAAAAAAACACAAAAAAAACTTCAAAGTATTTCGAATTTTTTTTTGCACCCCTGGTACTCTAAATGACTTCCAGGACGATGGGGGAAGTCAGGCAACTGCTCTAGACCGCGCCAGGGCCTCGAAATGGGCCAGAACTCCAAAAACACAAAAAAACACAAAAAAAACTTCAAAGTATTTCGAATTTTTTTTTGCGCCCCTGGTACTCTAAATGACTTCCAGGACGATGGGGGGAGTCAGTCAACTGCTCTGGACCGTGCCACAGCCTCGAAATCGGCCTGCACTCCAAAAACACAGCCTGGAGTAAAATACTTTGAAAAATACAGTATCCCATCCTTACGATTCAAAAAGTGTCATTCCGACTACATTTGTATGGGCCGACCATGTAGGCCAGGAATCCCATCCCGTATGGCAGTAATGGTCCCTGGTTCCAAATGCCTTTCGGGTTATTTTGTGTCATTTGGGTTGGGATTTTTGGCCTACATGGATAGCCCATTGAAATGTAGTTGAAATGGCCGTTTTGAGTTTAACTTATCCTTACAATTCAAAAAGTGTCATTCCGACTACATTTATATGGGCCAACCATGTAGGCCAATTGTCCTAAAGGGCATTTGGGAAACTGTCCCTTAGATGGCACTTTTCGGCCCTAAAGTCCCGGGCGTTAAGGGACCTAAACTGCCATTTGGGGGGGAGTTATGGGACAAATACTGCCATTTGGTGGGGAGTAATGGGAAGATTAGGGACATTTCAGGGACAGCTCCCAGGAGTTCTGGATTGATATTTTAAACTGCCGTATCTTCTCAACCGTTCGATATCCCGCTTTGAAACGTAGATATCTTGGACCAACGCGTAATTGTATGGAATCAATGTTTTAAGACAAATGTTGCCATTTGGGCCACATGAGATTCCAATGTAGTGGGAACACAAAAAAGTGTCATTCCGACTACATTTGTATGGGTTGACCATGTAGGCCAATTGTCCTAAGGGTTAGGTTACTAAATGTAACCCATTTGTGTCATTTCGACTACATTTGTATGGGCCTACCATGTAGGCCAATTGTCCTAAGGGTTAGGTTACTAAATGTAACCCATAACACAAAAAACTCCAAAAAAACTTCAAAGTATTTCGAAGTTTTATAGGTTACTAACAGTAAGCCATAGGTTACTAAATGTAACCCATTCGTGTCATTTCGACTACATTTGTATGGGCCTACCATGTAGGCCAGGAATCCCAACCCGTATGGCAGTAATGGTCCCGGGTTTAAATGTCTTTCGGGTTATTTTGTGTCATTCGGGTTGGGATTTTTGGCCTACCTGGGAGCCCCGTCAAATGTAGTTGAAATGGCCGTTTTTGAGTTTTAACTTATCCTTACAATTCAAAGTGTCATTCCGACTACATTTGTATGGGCCGACCATGTAGGCCAGGAATCCCAACCCGTATGGCAGTAATGGTCCCTGGTTCCAAATGTCTTTCGGGTTATTTTGTGTCATTCGGGTTGGGATTTTTGGCCTACATGGGAGCCCTGTCAAATGTAGGCCAAATGGCAGTTTTTGAGTTGTTAGGGAAATGGCAGCTTCAACTTTGTTTGACGTATAATCCCATAGAACACAAGGTTCAATGAGGCTGAGATTTTCACAGTAATTCAAGCTTTGCCCAACAATTCATTTTTATGAAAATCAATGGGAAATTCCTTACACTTTTACTATGTTTTTTTGACTATGTTTGACCTATTATCCCATAGAAAACAAGGTTCAATGAGGTTGAGATTTTCACAGTAATTCGTCCTTTGCCCAACGATTAATTTTCATGAAAATCAATGGGAAATTCCTTAAACTTTTTCCATAGTAATGTATGGCATTTTGACTTTGTTTGACTTATTATCCCATAGAAAACAAGGTTCAATGATGCTGACATTTTAACAGTAATTCAAGCTTTGCCCAACGATCAATTGTTATGAAAATCAATGGGAAATTCTTTACACTTTTACTATAGTAATGTATGGCATTTTGACTTTGTTTGACCAATTATCCCATAGAAAACAAGGTTCAATGAAGCTGAGATTTTCACAGTAATTCAACCTTTGCCCAACAATACATTTTCATGAAAATCAATGGGAAATTCCTTACACTTTTTCCATAGTAATGTATGGCATTTTGACTTTGTTTGACTTATTATCCCATAGAAAACAAGGTTCAATGATGCTGACATTTTAACAGTAATTCAACCTTTGCCCAACGATCAATTGTTATGAAAATCAATGGGAAATTCCTTACACTTTTTCCATAGTAATGTATGGCATTTTGACTTTGTTTGACCTATTATCCCATAGAAAACAAGGTTCAATGAAGCTGAGATTTTCACAGTAATTCGTCCTTTGCCCAACGATTAATTGTTATGAAAATCAATGGAAAATTCTTTACACTTTTTCCATAGTAATGTATGGCATTTTGACTTTGTTTGACTTATTATCCCATAGAAAACAAGATTCAATGAGCCTGACATTTTAACAGTAATTCGACCTTTGCCCAACGATTAATTGTTATGAAAATCAATGGGAAATTCCTTACACTTTTTCCATAGTAATGTATGGCATTTTGACTTTGTTTGACCTATTATCCCATAGAAAACAAGGTTCAATGAAGCTGAGATTTTCACAGTAATTCAACCTTTTCCCAACAATTCATTTTCATGAAAATCAATGGGAAATTCCTTACACTTTTACTATGGCATTTTGACTATGTTTGACCTATTATCCCATAGAAAACAAGGTTCAATGAGGTTGAGATTTTCACAGTAATTCGTCCTTTGCCCAACGATTAATTGTTATGAAAATCAATGGGAAATTCTTTACACTTTTTCCATAGTAATGTATGGCATTTTGACTTTGTTTGACTTATTATCCCATAGAAAACAAGATTCAATGAGCCTGACATTTTAACAGTAATTCGACCTTTGCCCAATGATTGATTGTTATGAAAATCAATGGGAAATTCGTTAAACTTTTTCCATAGTAATGTATGGCATTTTGACTATGTTTGACCAATTATCCCATAGAAAACAAGGTTCAATGAGGTTGAGATTTTCACAGTAATTCAACCTTTGCCCAAAGATTAATTTTCATGAAAATCAATGGGAAATTCTTTACACTTTTTCCATAGTAATGTATTGCATTTCGACTATGTTTGACCTATTATCCCATAGAAAACAAGGTTCAATGAAGCTGAGATTTTCACAGTAATTCAACCTTTGCCCAACGATCAATTGTTATGAAAATCAATGGGAAATTCCTTACACTTTTACTATGGCATTTTGACTATGTTTGACCAATTATCCCATAGAAAACAAGGTTCAATGAAGCTGACATTTTAAGAGTAATTCAAGCTTTGCCCAACAATCAATTGTTATGAAAATCAATGGGAAATTCGTTAAACTTTTTCCATAGTAATGTATGGCATTTCGACTATGTTTGACCTATTTACCCATAGAAAACAAGGTTCAATGAGGCTGAAATTCTCACAGTAATTCAACCTTTTCCCAATGATTGATTGTTATGAAAATCAATGGGAAATTCTTTACACTTTTTCCATAGTAATGTATGGCATTTTGACTTTGTTTGACTTATTATCCCATAGAAAACAAGGTTCAATGATGCTGACATTTTAACAGTAATTCAAGCGTTGCCCAACGATCAATTGTTATGAAAATCAATGGGAAATTCCTTACACTTTTACTATAGTAATGTATGGCATTTCGACTATGTTTGACCTATTTACCCATAGAAAACAAGGTTCAATGAGGCTGAAATTCTCACAGTAATTCAAGCTTTGCCCAACAATCAATTGTTATGAAAATCAATGGGAAATTCCTTACACTTTTACTATAGTAATGTATGGCATTTCGACTATGTTTGACCTATTATCCCATAGAAAACAAGGTTCAATGAGGTTGAGATTTTCACAGTATTTCAATCTTTGCCCATAGATTACATGGTGTGAATATCAATGGGAAATTCACAGTTTTTTGTGAATGTCTCCAGTCTTTTAATTCATTAAAAATACTTTAAAGGCAAATAAAGGGATGCATTCTTTTTGTCAATGAAGAGGGGGTCGTGGAGATGAAATGGTTGAAATTTAGAGTTTGTAGGTCCAAGTAAAGGTGCCCAAAACCAGGCGTTTAGGTCAAAGGTCAAAAGGTCGTAATTGGTGCATTATGTAAAAATGGCCATAGAGTCTGAGAAAAAGGTTGAAACTGCCTGAATTTTGCACCACACCTTCCCCCTTATGTGTAGAGTACATATGTCCAAGTTAAAGTGCCCGAAAACAGCAACAAATGTGTAAATTGGGCCTAAAGTATGTTAAAGGGCCGGTACATTTGACCTATGTACAAACGGTCATAGAATCTGAGACAAAGGTTGAAACTGCCTGCATTTTGCAACACGCATTCTCCCTGATACCTTGATTCATGCTGCGCAGTAAGAAGTCTGTAGACCCTAGGGAAAGCTATCTCCTGTTAGCAACATGCTAACAAGATCAATCCAATTCATGCTAGTAGAGCTTCCTCTGGTGTCCACCATATATCATTTCCATCAACATCTGTCTTGTAGAAATGGTTTTATGGCACCCAACAGAAACAGACACATGTGGACGTAATTTACAGTCTTTTAATTAATTAAAAATACTTTAAAGCAAAATAGAGGAATTCTTTCTTTTTGTTAATGAAGAGAGGGTCGTGGAGATGAAATGCCTTAAATTTGGAGTTTGTAGGTCCAAGTTAAGGTGCCCAAAAACAGTAAAAAAGGTCTTAATTGGCTCTAAATCCTCTTAAAGGGCCGGTAAATTTGCCCTATGCAAAAATGGCCATAATCTCTTAAATATGGGTCCCAGAAACCACAGATTACGGACACACATTGTGGACTAGGCCTACAATGAGGTCACGTGAACAAAATCCCTCTAAAATGTCTAGAAAATGAATTTGCCTGTATGAAACTCAGAGAACAGGAGGGTGAACATCTTAGCAAGATGTACACCCTGTCGTGCTGTTAAGTCAGATTGGAGCAATTTTGTTCTAAACATCTGAGAGCTCTGCTTTTTTAATATGTTGTAGCCATGCTACTGCTGTCCATCATATATCATTTTCATCAACATCTGTCATGTAAATCGGGCCTAAATTACCATAAAGAGCAGTCAATTTGACCTATGTAAACGGTCATAGCATCTGAGAAAAAGGTTGAAACTGCCTGGATTTCACAGGACACCTTCCCCCTGATACCTTGATTCAGTCTGGAAAGTAAGAAGTCTGTAGACCCTTGGGAAAGCTATCTCCTGTTAGCAGCATGCTAATGAGATCAATCCAATTCATGCTAGTAGAGTGTCCTTTTTTGTCCAACATATGTGAATTTCATTAAAGAAAGTCGTTTATTAGTGTTTTTACAGGACCCAACAAAAACCCTCTTGACTCTAAACACTGAAACAGGCTTTTTTTTAAAAGGCCCGTATTCCGAATGGCTGAATTCATCCCAAAAGACACTAGGCCCGTTTTCATAACAGTCTTTTCTCTTTATTTTTATACTTTAAATCAAAGTAGAGATTTAAATCCTTTTCCTCTTCAAAGAGGGGCTTGTGACCATTAAATATCTACAATGTGGATCTCGTAGCTGCAAGTTAAGGTCCCCAAAAACAGCAACAAAGGTCTAAATTAAGCTAAATTTAATTCTCTTAAAGGGCTGGTAAATTTGAAACAGCCATAAAATCTGAGACAAAGGTTGAAACTGCCTGCATTTTGCAACACACATTCTCCCTCATACCTTGATTCATGCTGAGAAGTAAGAAGTCTGTAGACCCTAGGGAAAGCTATCTCCTGTTAGCAACATGCTAACAAGATCAATCCAATTCATGCTAGTAGACCTTCCTCTGGTGTCCACCATATATCATTTCCATCAACATCTGTCTTGTAGAAATGGTTTTATGGCACCCAACAGAAACAGACACATGTGGACGTAATTTACAGTCTTTTAATTAATTAAAAATACTTTAAAGCAAAATAGAGGAAATCTTTCTTTTTGTTAATGAAGAGAGGGTCGTGGAGATGAAATGCCTAAAATTTGGAGTTCGTAGGTCCAAGTTAAGGTGCCCAAAACCAGGCGTTTAGGTCAAAGGTCAAAAGGTCGTAATTGGTGCATTATGTAAAAATGGCCATAGAGTCTGAGAAAAAGGTTGAAACTGCCTGCATTTTGCAACACACATTCTCCCTGATACCTTGATTCATGCTGAGAAGTAAGAAGTCTGTAGACCCTAGGGAAAGCTATCTCCTGTTAGCAACATGCTAACAAGATCAATCCAATTCATGCTAGTAGAGCTTCCTCTGGTGTCCACCATATATCATTTCCATCAACATCTGTCTTGTAGAAATGGTTTTATGGCACCCAACAGAAACAGACACATGTGGACGTAATTTACAGTCTTTTAATTAATTAAAAATACTTTAAAGCAAAATAGAGGAATTCTTTCTTTTTGTTAATGAAGAGGGGGTCGTGGAGATGAAATGCCTAAAATTTGGAGTTTGTAGGTCCAAGTTAAGGTGCCCAAAAACAGTAAAAAAGGTCTTAATTGGCTCTAAATCCTCTTAAAGGGCCGGTAAATTTGACCTATGCAAAAATGGCCATAATCTCTCAAATATGGGTCCCAGAAACCACAGATTACAGACACACATTGTGGACTAGGCCTACAATGAGGTCACGTGAACAAAATCCCTCTAAAATGTCTAGATATGAAATTTGTCTGTATGAAACTCAGAGAACAGGAGGGTGAACATCTTAGCAAGATGTACACCCTGTCGTGCTGTTAGTCAGATTGGAGCAATTTTTGTTCTAAACATCTGAGAGCTCTGATTTTTTAATATGTTGTAGCCATGCTACTGTTGTCCATCATATATCATTTTCATCAACATCTGTCATGTAAATCGGGCCTAAATTACCTTAAAGAGCAGTCAATTTGACCTATGTAAAACGGTCATAGCATCTGAGAAAAAGGTTGAAACTGCCTGGATTTCGCAGGACACCTTCCCCCTGATACCTTAATTCAGTCTGGA
>JAVDOI010000433.1:37500-44670 GCA_032191485.1 Leptoclinus maculatus
TAGTTCACCTCCAAATCGATTTTAAGGCCGTTTTTAGTTGAAAATTCATCCAGGCTGCCATACAGACATCTGTCCACCGGAGGGGCATTTGCGGGAGGGAGCAAAAACTTGGAAAAATGATTAAAAGGGTTAAAACGCTTAAAATCAAGAAAACAACTCACCGGGAAAGTCAAGAATAATACCCCCGTAAAGCATGTGCATTATTGGGATAAAATACCTCCGGGAAGTACCGGTAAAAATTAAAAACACCGAGCAAAACACATATTAAATTCACCAAAAATCACCAAAATGCTTAAAATGAAGGAAAGAACCATACCGATAAATGCAAGACCACCTACCCGTAAACCATGTCACGTATTGGGATAAAATACCTCCGGGAAGTACCGCTAATAAATTAAAACACCGAGCAAAACACATATTAAAATTGATAAAAATGCTCAAAATGGGCCAAATTAACAAAAGAACCATGCTGGTACACGCAGAAATGATGGCCAGAGGTGATTAGGCACTTTAAACCCGAACCTGATCCGATCTAGAGGCTCAAAACCCGGTTTAGTGGTCACAGCCAATAGGCTGGAGGAAAATACTTCTACATTACACTTTTGACACATTTTTAGACCGATTTTCACGGGGTCTTTTCCCCAGGGCCGTGGAGGCTCTCGGGAGGTATACTGGAGCCGAGTTTGAGAAAAAACAACCGCTTCTTTCACCTCCAAATCGATTTTAAGGCCGTTTTTAGTTGAAAATTCATCCAGGCTGGAGGAAAATACTTCTACATTACACTTTTGACACATTTTTAGACCGATTTTCACGGGGTCTTTTCCCCAGGGCCATGGAGGCTCTCGGGAGGTATACTGGAGCCGAGTTTGAGAAAAAACAACCGCTTAGTTCACCTCCAAATCGATTTTAAGGCCGTTTTTAGTTGAAAATTCATCCAGGCTGCCATACATTTATCTGTCCACCGGAGGGGCATTTGCGGGACGGAGCAAAAACTTGGAAAAATGATTAAAAGGGTTAAAACGCTTCAAATCAAGAAAACAACTCAGCGGGAAAGTCAAGAATAATACCCCCGTAAAGCATGTGCATTATTGGGATAAAATACCTCCGGGAAGTACCGGTAAAAATTAAAAACACCGAGAAAAACACATATTAAATTCACGAAATTCACGAAAAATCACCAAAATGCTTAAAATGAAGGAAAGAACCATACCGATAAATGCAAGACCACCTACCCGTAAACCATGTCACGTATTGGGATAAAATACCTCCGGGAAGTACCGCTAATAAATTAAAACACCGAGCAAAACACATATTAAAATTGATAAAAATGGGCAAAATGGGCCAAATTCAGAAAAGAACCACCCACGTACAACCAGGACCACCTCCCCGTAAACCATGTCGCGCATTGGGATAAAATACCTCCGGGAAGTACCGCTAATAAATTAAAACACCTCGCAAAACACATATTAAAATTGATAAAAATGCTCAAAATGGGCCAAATTAACAAAAGAACCATGCTGGTACACGCAGAAATGATGGCCAGAGGTGATTAGGCACTTTAAACCCGAACCTGATCCGATCTAGAGGCTCAAAACCCGGTTTAGGTGCCACAGCCAATAGGCTGGACGAAAATACTTCTACATTACACTTTTGACACATTTTTAGACCGATTTTCACGGGGTCTTTTCCCCAGGGCCATGGAGGCTCTCGGGAGGTATACTGGAGCCGAGTTTGAGAAAAAACAACCGCTTCTTTCACCTCCAAATCGATTTTAAGGCCGTTTTTAGTTGAAAATTCATCCAGGCTGCCATACATTTATCTGTCCACCGGAGGGGCATTTGCGGGAGGGAGCAAAAACTTGGAAAAATGATTAAAAGGGTTAAAACGCTTAAAATGAAGAAAACAACTCACCGGGAAAGTCAAGAATAATACCCCCGTAAAGCATGTGCATTATTGGGATAAAATACATCCGGGAAGTACCGGTAAAAATTAAAAACACCGAGCAAAACACATATTAAAATTGATAAAAATGCTCAAAATGGGCCAAATTCAGAAAAGAACCACCCACGTACAACCAGGACCACCTCCCCGTAAAGCATGTGCATTATTGGGATAAAATACCTCCGGGAAGTACCGGTAATAAATTAAAACACCTCGCAAAACACATATTAAAATTGATAAAAATGGGCAAAATGGGCCAAATTCAGAAAAGAACCACCCACGTACAACCAGGACCACCTCCCCGTAAACCATGTCACGTATTGGGATAAAATACCTCCGGGAAGTACCGGTAATATACACAAACACCGAGCAAAACACATATTAAAGTGCTCAAAATGGGCAAAATGGGCAAAATGGTCAAAAGAACCATGCTGGTACACGCAGAAATGATGGCCAGAGGTGATTAGTCACTTTAAACCCCAACCTGATCCGATCTAGAGCCTCAAAACCCGGTTTAGGTGCCACAGCCAATAGGCTGGACGAAAATACTTCTACATTACACTTTTGACCCATTTTTAGACCGATTTGCACGGGGTCTTTTCCCCAGGGCCGTGGAGGCTCTCGGGAGGTATACTGGAGCCGAGTTTGAGAAAAAACAACCGCTTCTTTCACCTCCAAATCGATTTTAAGGCCGTTTTTAGTTGAAAATTCATCCAGGCTGCCATACATTTATCTGTCCACCGGAGGGGCATTTGCGGGAGGGAGCAAAAACTTGGAAAAATGATTAAAAGGGTTAAAACGCTTAAAATGAAGAAAACAACTCACCAGGAAAGTCAAGAATAATACCCCCGTAAACCATGTGCAGTCCCGGGGGAAAATACCTCCGGGAAGTACCGGTAAAAATTAAAAACACCTCGCTAAACACATATTAAATTCACGAAAAATCACCAAAATGCTTAAAATGAAGGAAAGAACCATACCGATAAATGCAAGACCACCTACCCGTAAACCATGTCGCGTATTGGGATAAAATACCTCCGGGAAGTACCGCTAATAAATTAAAACACCTCGCTAAACACATATTAAATGCACCAAACAGGTCAAAATTCACAAAAGAACCACCCACGGACAACCAGGAACACCTACCCGGGAAACGAGTGCAGTCCCAGGCGAAAATTCATCCGGGAAGTATCGATGCACCTTAAATACACCTCACAAACACAACATTTTAATCAACAAAAGTGGCCAAAATGGTTAAAATTAATAAAAGAACCATACAGGAATATTCAGGACCACCTCCCCGTGATGCATGTGCAGTGGCTGGATAAAATTCATCCGGGAAGTACCGGTAAAAAATTACAACACCTCGCAAAAAACACATTAAATTCACTAAAAATGGGCAAAATGGTTAAAATGAAGAAAATAACCCCCCACCTACACTCAGGGACACCTACCCGGGAAACGAGTGCAGTCCCAGGCTAAAAGTCATCCGGGAAGTATCGATGCACCTCACAAACACCTGGAAAGCTCAATATTAGAAGTACCAAAAAATGACCCAAATCACCAAAGTCACTTTAATTACCCACAAAACAGGTACTTTCCCCGGGTAAACTACCTCCACAACCACCCCCTGGACCTCCCAGCACCTCCCAGCACCTTCCAGCACCCTAACTGGGGTCAGAATTAAGAAAATCAGCCTCCCTCCACACTCCGAGACAAGCCAACACTTGAACATACACTTACCCGGACACCCCCCACCCCAACCCCGCAGAAACACCTCCGCAACATGCCCCTGGGACCCCGTGCTCCAGGGGGTCCCGTGCCCCCACTCTTAAGCCCCCTCCCTGGGTTAAAACCCATCCTCGGCCGCCCCAGAGTTTCGTGGTCCTGGTAGTCCAACTCGACTTTCGTGGTCCTGGTAGTATAAATCGAAAATATGACAGAGTACTGGTGGTCCTGGTAGTCCAACTCGAAAATATGTGAAAATATGACAGAGTACTGGTGGTCCTGGTAGTCCAACTCACTTGCGTTAGACTACCAGGGGCACCAAAACGAAAATATGACAGAGTACTGGTGGTCCTGGTAGTCCAACTCGAAAATTTGTGAAAATATGACAGAGTACTGGTGGTCCTGGTAGTCCAACTCACTTGCGTTAGACTACCAGGGGCACCAAAACGAAAATATGACAGAGTACAAACAGCACTGAGCCTGTCAGCGCTTACAGCACCCTATCCCGCTCCAGCACTTCTATCTTTTATTTCGTGGTCCTGGTAGTATAGATGATGTGAAAATATGACAGAGTACTGGTGGTCCTGGTAGTCCAACTCACTTGCGTTGGACTACCAGGCGCACCAAAACGAAAATATGACAGAGTACAAACAGCACTGAGCCTGTCAGCGCTTACAGCACCCTATCCCGCTCCGGCACTTCTATCTTTTTTTTCGTGGTCCTGGTAGTATAGATGGCCCGCAAATATGACAGAGTACAAACAGCACTGAGCCTGTCAGCGCTTACAGCACCCTATCCCGCTCCGGCACTTCTATCTTTTTTTTCGTGGTCCTGGTAGTATAGATGGCCCCGCAAATATGACAGAGTACAAACAGCACTGAGGCAGCCAGCGCTTCCATCACCCTATCCCGCTCCGGCACTTCTATCTTTTTTTTCGTGGTCCTGGTAGTATAGATGGCCCGCAAATATGACAGAGTACAAACAGCACTGAGGCAGCCAGCGCTTCCATCACCCTATCCCGCTCCGGCACTTCTATCTTTTTTTTCGTGGTCCTGGTAGTATAGATGGCCCGCAAATATGACAGAGTACAAACAGCACTGAGGCAGCCAGTGCTTCCATCACCCTATCCCGCTCCGGCACTTCTATCTTTTATTTCGTGGTCCTGGTAGTATAGATGGCGCGCAAATATGACAGAGTACTGGTGCCCCTGGTAGTCTAACTCACTTCCAGACCAAAGGGGACCCCCTTTGGTCTGGTACTGAGTTGGACTACCAGGGGCACCAAAATATGGAACGCAAATGTGACAGAGTACTGGTGCCCCTGGTAGTCTAACTTGGACTACCAGGGGCACCAAACGATGTGACAGAGTACTGGTGCCCCTGGTAGTCTGACTTGGACTACCAGGGGCACCAAACGATGTGACAGAGTACTGGTGCCCCTGGTAGTCTAACTTGGACTACCAGGGGCACCAAACGATGTGACAGAGTACTGGTGCCCCTGGTAGTCTAACTTGGACTACCAGGGGCACCAAACGATGTGACAGAGTACTGGTGCCCCTGGTAGTCTGACTTGGACTACCAGGGGCACCAAACGATGTGACAGAGTACTGGTGCCCCTGGTAGTCTAACTTGGACTACCAGGGGCACCAAACGATGTGACAGAGTACTGGTGCCCCTGGTAGTCTAACTTGGACTACCAGGGGCACCAAACGATGTGACAGAGTACTGGTGCCCCTGGTAGTCTGACTTGGACTACCAGGGGCACCAAACGATGTGACAGAGTACTGGTGCCCCTGGTAGTCTAACTTGGACTACCAGGGGCACCAAACGATGTGACAGAGTACTGGTGCCCCTGGTAGTCTAACTTGGACTACCAGGGGCACCAAACGATGTGACAGAGTACTGGTGCCCCTGGTAGTCTAACTTGGACTACCAGGGGCACCAAACGATGTGACAGAGTACTGGTGCCCCTGGTAGTCTAACTTGGACTACCAGGGGCACCAAACGATGTGACAGAGTACTGGTGCCCCTGGTAGTCTAACTTGGACTACCAGGGGCACCAAACGATGTGACAGAGTACTGGTGCCCCTGGTAGTCTAACTTGGACTACCAGGGGCACCAAACGATGTGACAGAGTACTGGTGCCCCTGGTAGTCTAACTTGGACTACCAGGGGCACCAAACGATGGCCCGCAAATGTGACAGAGTACTGGTGCCCCTGGTAGTCTAACTTGGACTACCAGGGGCACCAAACGAGGGCCCGCAAATATGACAGAGTACAAACAGCACTGAGGCAGCCAGTGCTTCCATCACCCTATCCCGCTACGGGACTTGTAACTTTGATTTCGTGGTCCTGGTAGTATATATGGCCCGCAAATATGACAGAGTACTGGTGCCCCTGGTAGTCTAACTCACTTCCAGACCAAAGGGGACCCCCTTTGGTCTGGTACTGAGTTGGACTACCAGGGGCACCAAAATATGGAACGCAAATATGACAGAGTACAAATAGCACTGAGACTGCCAGTGCTTCCATCACCCTATCACGTTTTAACACTTTTGTCTATTTTTTTCGTGCTCCTGGTAGTCTTACTGACTACCAGAACAAGGGCGTGGTCAGGCAAGTGCCCAGGCCCGATCCCGACCTTCAAAGTCGGCCTGAAACTCCCAAATTACAACATGGAGGATAAACTTTAACAAATACTTTAACAAATACTTTAACTATTTTTTTTTTTCGTGGTCCTGGTAGTCTTGAGGACTACCAGGACAGGGGGGAGTCAGACGACTACTCTGGATCCGCTCCAGAGCCTCTCTAGTCGGCCTGAACTCCCAAAACACAACATGGAGGAAAAACTTTAAAAATACTTTAACAAATACTTTAACTATTTTTTTTTTTCGTGGTCCTGGTAGTCTTACTGACTACCAGAACAAAGGGGGTGGCCAGGCAAGTGCCGAGGCCCGATCCCGAGCTTCTAAGTCGGTCGGAAACCGAAAAACACAACATGGAGGAAAAAACTTTAAAAAATACTTTAACTATTTTTTTTTTTTTTTTGGCCCTGGAACAAAGGGGTGGCCAGGCAAGTGCCGAGGCCCGATCCCGAGCTCCGTAGTCGGTCGGAAACAAAAGTACACAAACTGGAGGAAAAACTTTAGAAAATACTTTGATTTTTTTTTTTTTTTTTTTTTTCGTGCCCTGGTAGTCTTGAGGACTACCAAGGACAGGGGGAGTCAGGCCACTGCTCTGGACCGCTCCAGAGCCTCTAAGTCGGCCTGAACTCCCTAAAAACAAGATGGAGGATAAACTCTAACAAATACTTTAACTATTTTTCTTTCGTGGTCCTGGTAGTCTTGAGGACTACCAGGACAGGGGGGAGTCAGACGACTACTCTGGATCCGCTCCAGAGCCTCTAAGTCGGCCTGAACTCCCAAAACACAACCTGGAGGAAAAACTTTTAAAAATACTTTAACAATACTTTAACTTTTTTTTTTTTTTTTCGTGCCCCTGG
>JAVDOI010000434.1:5000-12500 GCA_032191485.1 Leptoclinus maculatus
GTCCAAGTTAGACTACCAGGGGCACCAGTACTCTGTCACATCGTTTGGTGCCCCTGGTAGTCCAAGTTAGACTACCAGGGGCACCAGTACTCTGTCACATCGTTTGGTGCCCCTGGTAGTCCAAGTTAGACTACCAGGGGCACCAGTACTCTGTCACATTTGCGGGCCATCGTTTGGTGCCCCTGGTAGTCCAAGTTAGACTACCAGGGGCACCAGTACTCTGTCACATTTGCGTTCCATATTTTGGTGCCCCTGGTAGTCCAACTCAGTACCAGACCAAAGGGGGTCCCCTTTGGTCTGGAAGTGAGTTAGACTACCAGGGGCACCAGTACTCTGTCACATTTGCGGGCCATCGTTTGGTGCCCCTGGTAGTCCAAGTTAGACTACCAGGGGCACCAGTACTCTGTCACATTTGCGGGCCATCGTTTGGTGCCCCTGGTCGTCCAAGTGAGTTAGACTACCAGGGGCACCAGTACTCTGTCATATTTGCGCGCCATCTATACTACCAGGACCACGAAATAAAAGATAGAAGTGCCGGAGCGGGATAGGGTGATGGAAGCACTGGCTGCCTCAGTGCTGTTTGTACTCTGTCATATTTGCGGGCCATCTATACTACCAGGACCACGAAATAAAAGATAGAAGTGCCGGAGCGGGATAGGGTGATGGAAGCACTGGCTGCCTCAGTGCTGTTTGTACTCTGTCATATTTGCGGGCCATCTATACTACCAGGACCACGAAAAAAAAGATAGAAGTGCCGGAGCGGGATAGGGTGATGGAAGCGCTGACAGGCTCAGTGCTGTTTGTACTCTGTCATATTTGCGGGCCATCTATACTACCAGGACCACGAAAAAAAAGATAGAAGTGCCGGAGCGGGATAGGGTGCTGTAAGCGCTGACAGGCTCAGTGCTGTTTGTACTCTGTCATATTTTCGTTTTGGTGCGCCTGGTAGTCCAACGCAAGTGAGTTGGACTACCAGGACCACCAGTACTCTGTCATATTTTCACATCATCTATACTACCAGGACCACGAAATAAAAGATAGAAGTGCTGGAGCGGGATAGGGTGCTGTAAGCGCTGACAGGCTCAGTGCTGTTTGTACTCTGTCATATTTTCGTTTTGGTGCCCCTGGTAGTCTAACGCAAGTGAGTTGGACTACCAGGACCACCAGTACTCTGTCATATTTTCACAAATTTTCGAGTTGGACTACCAGGACCACCAGTACTCTGTCATATTTTCGTTTTGGTGCCCCTGGTAGTCTAACGCAAGTGAGTTGGACTACCAGGACCACCAGTACTCTGTCATATTTTCACATATTTTCGAGTTGGACTACCAGGACCACCAGTACTCTGTCATATTTTCGATTTATACTACCAGGACCACGAAAGTCGAGTTGGACTACCAGGACCACGAAACTCTGGGGCGGCCGAGGATGGGTTTTAACCCAGGGAGGGGGCTTAAGAGTGGGGGCACGGGACCCCCTGGAGCACGGGGTCCCAGGGGCATGTTGCGGAGGTGTTTCTGCGGGGTTGGGGTGGGGGGTGTCCGGGTAAGTGTATGTTCAAGTGTTGGCTTGTCTCGGAGTGTGGAGGGAGGCTGATTTTCTTAATTCTGACCCCAGTTAGGGTGCTGGAAGGTGCTGGGAGGTGCTGGGAGGTCCAGGGGGGTGGTTGTGGAGGTAGTTTACCCGGGGAAAGTACCTGTTTTGTGGGTAATTAAAGTGACTTTGGTGATTTGGGTCATTTTTTGGTACTTCTAATATTGAGCTTTCCAGGTGTTTGTGAGGTGCATCGATACTTCCCGGATGACTTTTAGCCTGGGACTGCACTCGTTTCCCGGGTAGGTGTCCCTGAGTGTAGGTGGGGGGTTATTTTCTTCATTTTAACCATTTTGCCCATTTTTAGTGAATTTAATGTGTTTTTTTGCGAGGTGTTGTAATTTTTTACCGGTACTTCCCGGATGAATTTTATCCAGCCACTGCACATGCATCACGGGGAGGTGGTCCTGAATATTCCTGTATGGTTCTTTTATTGATTTTAACCATTTTGGCCACTTTTGTTGATTAAAATGTTGTGTTTGTGAGGTGTATTTAAGGTGCATCGATACTTCCCGGATGAATTTTCGCCTGGGACTGCACTCGTTTCCCGGGTAGGTGTTCCTGGTTGTCCGTGGGTGGTTCTTTTGTGAATTTTGACCTGTTTGGTGCATTTAATATGTGTTTAGCGAGGTGTTTTAATTTATTAGCGGTACTTCCCGGAGGTATTTTATCCCAATACGCGACATGGTTTACGGGTAGGTGGTCTTGCATTTATCGGTATGGTTCTTTGATTAATTTTAAGCATTTTGGTGATTTTTGGTGAATTTAATATGTGTTTAGCGAGGTGTTGTTAATTTTTACCGGTACTTCCCGGAGGTATTTTCCCCCGGGACTGCACATGGTTTACGGGGGTATTATTCTTGACTTTCCTGGTGAGTTGTTTTCTTCATTTTAAGCGTTTTAACCCTTTTAATCATTTTTCCAAGTTTTTGCTCCCTCCCGCAAATGCCCCTCCGGTGGACAGATAAATGTATGGCAGCCTGGATGAATTTTCAACTAAAAACGGCCTTAAAATCGATTTGGAGGTGAAAGAAGCGGTTGTTTTTTCTCAAACTCGGCTCCAGTATACCTCCCGAGAGCCTCCACGGCCCTGGGGAAAAGACCCCGTGCAAATCGGTCTAAAAATGGGTCAAAAGTGTAATGTAGAAGTATTTTCGTCCAGCCTATTGGCTGTGGCACCCTAAACCGGGTTTTGAGGCTCTAGATCGGATCAGGTTGGGGTTTAAAGTGACTAATCACCTCTGGCCATCATTTCTGCGTGTACCAGCATGGTTCTTTTGACCATTTTGCCCATTTTGCCCATTTTGAGCACTTTAATATGTGTTTTGCTCGGTGTTTGTGTATATTACCGGTACTTCCCGGAGGTATTTTATCCCAATACGTGACATGGTTTACGGGGAGGTGGTCCTGGTTGTACGTGGGTGGTTCTTTTCTGAATTTGGCCCATTTTGCCCATTTTTATCAATTTTAATATGTGTTTTGCGAGGTGTTTTAATTTATTACCGGTACTTCCCGGAGGTATTTTATCCCAATAATGCACATGGTTTACGGGGAGGTGGTCCTGGTTGTACGTGGGTGGTTCTTTTCTGAATTTGGCCCATTTTGAGCATTTTTATCAATTTTAATATGTGTTTTGCGAGGTGTTTTAATTTATTACCGGTACTTCCCGGAGGTATTTTATCCCAATAATGCACATGGTTTACGGGGAGGTGGTCCTGGTTGTACGTGGGTGGTTCTTTTCTGAATTTGGCCCATTTTGAGCATTTTTATCAATTTTAATATGTGTTTTGCGAGGTGTTTTTAATTTTTACCGGTACTTCCCGGAGGTATTTTATCCCAATAATGCACATGCTTTACGGGGGTATTATTCTTGACTTTCCCGCTGAGTTGTTTTCTTGATTTGAAGCGTTTTAACCCTTTTAATCATTTTTCCAAGTTTTTGCTCCGTCCCGCAAATGCCCCCTCCGGTGGACAGATAAATGTATGGCAGCCTGGATGAATTTTCAACTAAAAACGGCCTTAAAATCGATTTGGAGGTGAAAGAAGCGGTTGTTTTTTCTCAAACTCGGCTCCAGTATACCTCCCGAGAGCCTCCATGGCCCTGGGGAAAAGACCCCGTGAAAATCGGTCTAAAAATGTGTCAAAAGTGTAATGTAGAAGTATTTTCGTCCAGCCTATTGGCTGTGGCACCTAAACCGGGTTTTGAGCCTCTAGATCGGATCAGGTTCGGGTTTAAAGTGCCTAATCACCTCTGGCCATCATTTCTGCGTGTACCAGCATGGTTCTTTTGTTAATTTGGCCCATTTTGAGCATTTTTATCAATTTTAATATGTGTTTTGCTCGGTGTTTGTGTATATTACCGGTACTTCCCGGAGGTATTTTATCCCAATGCGCGACATGGTTTACGGGGAGGTGGTCCTGGTTGTACGTGGGTGGTTCTTTTCTGAATTTGGCCCATTTTGCCCATTTTTATCAATTTTAATATGTGTTTTGCGAGGTGTTTTAATTTATTAGCGGTACTTCCCGGAGGTATTTTATCCCAATACGTGACATGGTTTACGGGTAGGTGGTCTTGCATTTATCGGTATGGTTCTTTCCTTCATTTTAAGCATTTTGGTGATTTTTCGTGAATTTCGTGAATTTAATATGTGTTTTGCTCGGTGTTTTTAATTTTTACCGGTACTTCCCGGAGGTATTTTATCCCAATAATGCACATGCTTTACGGGGGTATTATTCTTGACTTTCCCGGTGAGTTGTTTTCTTGATTTGAAGCGTTTTAACCCTTTTAATCATTTTTCCAAGTTTTTGCTCCCTCCCGCAAATGCCCCTCCGGTGGACAGATAAATGTATGGCAGCCTGGATGAATTTTCAACTAAAAACGGCCTTAAAATCGATTTGGAGGTGAACTAAGCGGTTGTTTTTTCTCAAACTCGGCTCCAGTATACCTCCCGAGAGCCTCCATGGCCCTGGGGAAAAGACCCCGTGAAAATCGGTCTAAAAATGGGTCAAAAGTGTAATGTAGAAGTATTTTCCTCCAGCCTGGATGAATTTTCAACTAAAAACGGCCTTAAAATCGATTTGGAGGTGAAAGAAGCGGTTGTTTTTTCTCAAACTCGGCTCCAGTATACCTCCCGAGAGCCTCCATGGCCCTGGGGAAAAGACCCCGTGAAAATCGGTCTAAAAATGGGTCAAAAGTGTAATGTAGAAGTATTTTCCTCCAGCCTGGATGAATTTTCAACTAAAAACGGCCTTAAAATCGATTTGGAGGTGAAAGAAGCGGTTGTTTTTTCTCAAACTCGGCTCCAGTATACCTCCCGAGAGCCTCCACGGCCCTGGGGAAAAGACCCCGTGAAAATCGGTCTAAAAATGTGTCAAAAGTGTAATGTAGAAGTATTTTCCTCCAGCCTATTGGCTGTGACCACTAAACCGGGTTTTGAGCCTCTAGATCGGATCAGGTTCGGGTTTAAAGTGCCTAATCACCTCTGGCCATCATTTCTGCGTGTACCAGCATGGTTCTTTTGTTAATTTGGCCCATTTTGAGCATTTTTATCAATTTTAATATGTGTTTTGCGAGGTGTTTTAATTTATTAGCGGTACTTCCCGGAGGTATTTTATCCCAATACGTGACATGGTTTACGGGTAGGTGGTCTTGCATTTATCGGTATGGTTCTTTCCTTCATTTTAAGCATTTTGGTGATTTTTGGTGAATTTAATATGTGTTTTGCTCGGTGTTTTTAATTTTTACCGGTACTTCCCGGAGGTATTTTATCCCAATAATGCACATGCTTTACGGGGGTATTATTCTTGACTTTCCCGGTGAGTTGTTTTCTTGATTTGAAGCGTTTTAACCCTTTTAATCATTTTTCCAAGTTTTTGCTCCCTCCCGCAAATGCCCCTCCGGTGGACAGATAAATGTATGGCAGCCTGGATGAATTTTCAACTAAAAACGGCCTTAAAATCGATTTGGAGGTGAAAGAAGCGGTTGTTTTTTCTCAAACTCGGCTCCAGTATACCTCCCGAGAGCCTCCATGGCCCTGGGGAAAAGACCCCGTGAAAATCGGTCTAAAAATGTGTCAAAAGTGTAATGTAGAAGTATTTTCCTCCAGCCTATTGGCTGTGACCACTAAACCGGGTTTTGAGCCTCTAGATCGGATCAGGTTCGGGTTTAAAGTGCCTAAACACCTCTGGCCATCATTTCTGCGTGTACCAGTATGGTTCTTTTGTTAATTTTGCCCATTTTGCCCATTTTGAGCACTTTAATATGTGTTTTGCTCGGTGTTTGTCTATATTACCGGTACTTCCCGGAGGTATTTTATCCCAAGACTGCACATGGTTTACGGGGAGGTGGTCCTGGTTGTACGTGGGTGGTTATTTCCTTCATTTTAACCATTTTGCCCATTTTTCGTGAATTTAATGTGATTTTTGCGAGGTGTTTTTAATTTTTACCGGTACTTCCCGGAGGTATTTTATCCCGGGACTGCACACTTATCACGGGGAGGTGTTGTTGAATTTCCCGGTATGGTTCTTTCCTTCATTTTAACCATTTTGCCCATTTTTAGTGAATTTAATGTGATTTTTGCGAGGTGTTTAAAATTTTTACCGGTACTTCCCGGAGGTATTTTATCCCGGGACTGCACACTTATCACGGGGAGGTGGTCCTGAATTTTCCCGGTGAGTTCTTTTCTCCATAAAGTAGAGCTATCTTATCTCGGGCTAGGGAGGAGGCACTGAGCGCCTGAGTGCCTCCTCCCTATCCGCAGCTAACAGGTGCAGCGGGATAGGGTGGAAGCACTGGAAGCCTCAGTGCTGTTTGTACTCTGCCATATTTGCGAGCCATCTGTACTACCAGGACCGCCATCTGTACTACCAGGACCACGAAATAAAAGATAGAAGTGCCGGAGCGTGATAGGGGAGAAGCGCTGAAGCGCTGAGCCTGTCAGCGCTGTTTGTACTCTGTCATATTTGCGAGCCATCTGTACTACCAGGACCGCCATCTGTACTACCAGGACCACGAAATAAAAGATAGAAGTGCCGGAGCGTGATAGGGGAGAAGCGCTGCACCTGTCAGTGCCTCCTCCCTATCAGCAGTTAACAGGTGCAGCGGGATAGGGTGGAAGCACTGAGCCTGTCAGTGCCTAGTCCCTATCACGAGTTAGCTTAGCTCGGGATAGGGTGGAAGCACTGAGCCTGTCAGTGCCTAGTCCCTATCACGAGTTAGCTTAGCTCGGGATAGGGTGGAAGCACTGAGCCTGTCAGTGCCTAGTCCCTATCCCGAGTTAGCTTAGGTCGGGATAGGGTGATGAAGCGCTGACAGGCTCAGTGCTGTTTGTACTCTGTCATATTTGCGAGCCATCTGTACTACCAGGACCACGAAAAAAAAGATAAAAGTGCTGGAGCGTGATAGGGGAGAAGCGCTGAAGCACTGAGCCAGTCAGTGCCTAGTCCCTATCCCGAGTTAGCTTAGGTCGGGATAGGGTGATGAAGCGCTGACAGGCTCAGTGCTGTTTGTACTCTGTCATATTTGCGAGCCATCTGTACTACCAGGACCACGAAAAAAAAGATAGAAGTGCTGGAGCGTGATAGGGGAGAAGCGCTGAAGCACTGAGCCAGTCAGTGCTTCAGCGCTTCTCCCCTATCACGGTTTAGGCCATTTAGGTAGGGGGTAACCAAGCCACCTCGGGCACGATTTCAGAAACTCAGTTTTCAAAAATATGTCTATCATAGAAAGTCAAGGAGGCTTTAAGATAAAGACATCCGACCAAGTGTAGGTATCACTGGGGCATGGTCGCGGGGAAAGTGGGTACTTCCCCTGGTCCTTCATAAAGTTAAAGTTGGACAAAAAGTTAAAGTATTATTTAAAGTTTGACTTTTTCCCAAAAGTTAAAGTTTTTTTTAAAGTTTCAACTT
>JAVDOI010000434.1:17500-27500 GCA_032191485.1 Leptoclinus maculatus
CAGAGATCCCATAGAGGGCGACACTGCTATAGGAAAGTGGGGTTAAGGGCCGAATGGGAAGCTTTATGCCTTTTGAGCATAACTTTCATTGTAAACATGGGAATGGGTGGGGCTAAGTGCCGAATGGGGTATTTCATGCGCATAACTTTCATTGTAAACATGGGAAGTCCCGAATGGGGCGCTTTATGCCTTTTGAGCATAACTTTCATTGTAAACATGGGAATGGGTGGTAAACATGGGAATGGGTGGGGCTAAGTGCCTAATGGGGCTCTTCATGCGCATAACTTTCATTGTAAACATGGGAAGTCCCGAATGGGGCGCTTTATGCCTTTTGAGCATAACTTTGATTGTAAACATGGGAATGGGTGGGGCTAAGTGCCGAATGGGGCTCTTCATGCACAAAACATGGAAACGGATCAGCTATCACCGTACGACGCCCAGTTTGACCGTGGACACCTCGGTTATGTTACCGGATGCGCAGGCACGACCCTGAATTTTTTCCCATGAAATGTCTTGTAAATTAGATGTAGTGGACAACAGAGGACACTCTTTAAGAATCAGTTGGATTTACATCAATACAATGTTCCAAAACCTTCCCAAGGTTCTGCAGTCTTCTTACTTGGCATGCTGAATCAGGTCATCACAGGGAATGTATGGTGAAAAATTCAAGCAGTTTCAACCTTTTTCTCAGATTTTATGGCCGTTTCAAATTTACCGGCCCTTTAAGAGAATTTAGAGCCAATTAAGACCTTTTTTGCTGTTTTTGGGCACCTTAACTTGGACCTACGAACTCCAAATTGTAGGCATTTCATCTCCACGACCCTCTCTTCATTGACAAAAAGAAAGATTTCCTCTATTTTGCTTTAAAGTAGTTTTAATTAATTAAAAGACTGTAAATTACGTCCACATGTGTCTGTTTCTGTTGGGTGCCATAAAACCATTTCTACAAGACAGATGTTGATGAAAATGATATATGGTGGACACAAGAAGATGCTCTACTAGCATGAATTGGATTGATCTCATTAGCATGCTGCTAACAGGAGATAGCTTTCCCAAGGGTCTACAGACTTCTTACTTTCCAGACTGAATCAAGGTATCAGGGGGAAGGTGTCCTGTGAAATCCAGGCAGTTTCAACCTTTTTCTCAGATGCTATGACCGTTTACATAGGTCAAATTGACTGCTCTTTATGGTAATTTAGGCCCGATTTACATGACAGATGTTGATGAAAATGATATATGATGGACAGCAGTAGCATGGCTACAACATATTAAAAAATCAGAGCTCTCAGATGTTTAGAACAGAAATTGCTCCAATCTGACTAACAGCACGACAGGGTGTACATCTTGCTAAGATGTTCACCCTCCTGTTCTCTGAGTTTCATACAGGCAAATTTCTTTTCTAGACATTTTAGAGGGATTTTGTTCACGTGACCTCATTGTAGGCCTAGTCCACAATGTGTGTCCGTAATCTGTGGTTTCTGGGACCTATATTTGAGAGATTATGGCCATTTTTGCATAGGGCAAATTTACCGGCCCTTTAAGAGGATTTAGAGCCAATTAAGACCTTTGTTGCTGTTTTTGGGGACCTTAACTTGGACCTAAGAACTCCAAATTTTAGGCATTTCATCTCCACAACCCTCTCTTCATTGACAAAAAGAAAGAATTCCTCTATTTTGCTTTAAAGTATTTTTAATTAATTAAAAGACTGTAAATTACGTCCACATGTGTCTGTTTCTGTTGGGTGCCATAAAACCATTTCTACAAGACAGATGTTGATGGAAATGATATATGGTGGACACCAGAGGAAGCTCTACTAGCATGAATTGGATTGATCTTGTTAGCATGTTGCTAACAGGAGATAGCTTTCCCTAGGGTCTACAGACTTCTTACTTCGCAGCATGAATCAAGGTATCAGGGAAAATGTGTGTTGCAAAATGCAGGCAGTTTCAACTTTTTTCTCAGACTCTATGGCCATTTTTACATAATGCACCAATTACGACCTTTTGACCTTTGACCTAAACGCCTGGTTTTGGGCACCTTAACTTGGACCTACGAACTCTAAATTTCAGCCATTTCATCTCCACAACCCTCTCTTCATTAACAAAAAGAAAGAATTCCTCTATTTTGCTTTAAAGTATTTTTAATTAATTAAAAGACTGTAAATTACGTCCACATGTGTCTGTTTCTGTTGGGTGCCATAAAACCATTTCTACAAGACAGATGTTGATGGAAATGATATATGGTGGACAGCAGAGGAAGCTCTACTAGCATGAATTGGATTGATCTTGTTAGCATGTTGCGAACAGGAGATAGCTTTCCCTAGGGTCTACAGACTTCTTACTTCTCAGCATGAATCAAGGTATCAGGGAGAATGTGTGTTGCAAAATGCAGGCAGTTTCAACCTTTTTCTCAGACTCTATGGCCATTTTTACATAATGCACCAATTACGACCTTTTGACCTTTGACCTAAACGCCTGGTTTTGGGCACCTTAACTTGGACCTACGAACTCTAAATTTCAGCCATTTCATCTCCACAACCCCCTCTTCATTGACAAAAAGAATGCATCCCTCTATTTTGCTTTAAAGTATTTTTAATTAATTAAAAGACTGTAAATTACGTCCACATGTGTCTGTTTCTGTTGGGTGCCATAAAACCATTTCTACAAGACAGATGTTGATGGAAATGATATATGGTGGACACCAGAGGAAGCTCTACTAGCATGAATTAGATTGATCTTGTTAGCATGTTGCTAACAGGAGATAGCTTTCCCTAGGGTCTACAGACTTCTTACTTCGCAGGATGAATCAAGGTATCAGGGAGAATGTGTGTTGTAAAATGCAGGCAGTTTCAACCTTTTTCTCAGATTTTATGGCCGTTTCAAATTTACCGGCCCTTTAAGAGAATTAAATTTAGCTTAATTTAGACCTTTGTTGCTGTTTTTGGGGACCTTAACTTGCAGCTACGAGATCCACATTGTAGATATTTAATGGTCACAAGCCCCTCTTTGAAGAGGAAAAGGATTTAAATCTCTACTTTGATTTAAAGTATAAAAATAAAGAGAAAAGACTGTTATGAAAACGGGCCTAGTGTGTTTTGGGATGAATTGGGCCATTCGGATAACGGGCCTTTTAAAAAAAAAGCCTGTTTCAGTGTTTAGAGTCAAGAGGGTTTTTGTTGGGTCCTGTAAAAACACTAATAAACGACTTTCTTTAATGAAATTCACATATGTTGGACAAAAAAGGACACTCTACTAGCATGAATTGGATTGATCTCATTAGCATGCTGCTAACAGGAGATAGCTTTCCCAAGGGTCTACAGACTTCTTACTTTCCAGACTGAATTAAGGTATCAGGGGGAAGGTGTCCTGTGAAATCCAGGCAGTTTCAACCTTTTTCTCAGATGCTATGACCGTTTACATAGGTCAAATTGACTGCTCTTTATGGTAATTTAGGCCTGATTTACATGACAGATGTTGATGAAAATGATATATGATGGACAGCAGTAGCATGGCTACAACATATTAAAAAATCAGAGCTCTCAGATGTTTAGAACAGAAATTGCTCCAATCTGACTAACAGCACGACAGGGTGTACATCTTGCTAAGATGTTCACCCTCCTGTTCTCTGAGTTTCATACAGGCAAATTTCTTTTCTAGACATTTTAGAGGGATTTTGTTCACGTGACCTCATTGTAGGCCTAGTCCACAATGTGTGTCCGTAATCTGTGGTTTCTGGGACCCATATTTAAGAGATTATGGCCATTTTTGCATAGGTCAAATTTACCGGCCCTTTAAGAGGATTTAGAGCCAATTAAGACCTTTTTTACTGTTTTTGGGCACCTTAACTTGGACCTACAAACTCAAAATTTTAGGCATTTCATCTCCACGACCCTCTCTTCATTAACAAAAAGAAAGAATTCCTCTATTTTGCTTTAAAGTATTTTTAATTAATTAAAAGACTGTAAATTACGTCCACATGTGTCTGTTTCTGTTGGGTGCCATAAAACCATTTCTACAAGACAGATGTTGATGGAAATGATATATGGTGGACACCAGAGGAAGCTCTACTAGCATGAATTGGATTGATCTTGTTAGCATGTTGCTAACAGGAGATAGCTTTCCCTAGGGTCTACAGACTTCTTACTTCTCAGCATGAATCAAGGTATCAGGGAGAATGTGTGTTGCAAAATGCAGGCAGTTTCAACCTTTGTCTCAGATTCTATGACCGTTTGTACATAGGTCAAATGTACCGGCCCTTTAACATACTTTAGGCCCAATTTACACATTTGTTGCTGTTTTCGGGCACTTTAACTTGGACATATGTACTCTACACATAAGGGGGAAGGTGTGGTGCAAAATTCAGGCAGTTTCAACCTTTTTCTCAGACTCTATGGCCATTTTTACATAATGCACCAATTACGACCTTTTGACCTTTGACCTAAACGCCTGGTTTTGGGCACCTTTACTTGGACCTACGAACTCTAAATTTCAGCCATTTCATCTCCACAACCCCCTCTTCATTGACAAAAAGAATGCATCCCTTTATTTGCCTTTAAAGTATTTTTAATGAATTAAAAGACTGGAGACATTCACAAAAAACAGTGAATTTCCCATTGATATTCACACCATGTAATCTATGGGCAAAGATTGAAATACTGTGAAAATCTCAACCTCATTGAATCTTGTTTTCTATGGGATAATAGGTCAAACATAGTCGAAATGCCATACATTACTTTGGAAAAAGTTTAACGAATTTCCCATTGATTTTCATAACAATTGATTGTTGGGCAAAGCTTGAATTACTGTGAGAATTTCAGCCTCATTGACCCTTGTTTTCTATGGGTAAATAGGTCAAACATAGTCGAAATGCCATACATTACTATAGTAAAAGTGTAAGGAATTTCCCATTGATTTTCATAACAATTGATCGTTGGGCAACGCTTGAATTACTGTTAAAATGTCAGCATCATTGAACTTTGTTTTCTATGGGATAATAAGTCAAACAAAGTCAAAATGCCATAGTAAAAGTGTAAGGAATTTCCCATTGATTTTCATAACAATTGATCGTTGGGCAAAGGTTGAATTACTGTGAAAATCTCAGCTTCATTGAACCTTGTTTTCTATGGGATAATAGGTCAAACATAGTCGAAATGCCATACATTACTATGGAAAAAGTGTAAGGAATTTCCCATTGATTTTCATAAAAATGTATCGTTGGAGAAAGCTTGAATTACTGTGAAAATCTCAGCTTCATTGAACCTTGTTTTCTATGGGATAATTGGTCAAACAAAGTCAAAATGCCATACATTACTATAGTAAAAGTGTAAGGAATTTCCCATTGATTTTTATAACAATCAATCATTGGGCAAAGGTCGAATTACTGTTAAAATGTCAGCATCATTGAACCTTGTTTTCTATGGGTAAATAGGTCAAACAAAGTCAAAATGCCATACATTACTATGGAAAAAGTTTAACGAATTTCCCATTGATTTTCATAAAAATGAATTGTTGGGCAAAGGTTGAATTACTGTGAAAATCTCAGCTTCATTGAACCTTGTTTTCTATGGAATAATTGGTCAAACAAAGTCAAAATGCCATACATTACTATAGTAAAAGTGTAAGGAATTTCCCATTGATTTTCATGAAAATGAATTGTTGGGAAAAGGTTGAATTACTGTGAGAATTTCAGCCTCATTGAACTTTGTTTTCTATGGGATAATTGGTCAAACAAAGTCAAAATGCCATACATTACTATGGAAAAAGTGTAAAGAATTTCCCATTGAATTTCCTGACAATTAATCGTTGGGCAGAGGTTGAATTACTGTGGAAATCTCAGCCTCATTTAACCTTGTTTTCTATGGGATAATTGGTCAAACATAGTCAAAATGCCATAGTAAAAGTGTAAGGAATTTCCCATTGATTTTCATAACAATTGATCGTTGGGCAAAGCTTGAATTACTGTTAAAATGTCAGCATCATTGAACCTTGTTTTCTATGGGATAATAGGTCAAACATAGTCAAAAAAACATAGTAAAAGTGTAAGGAATTTCCCATTGATTTTCATAAAAATGAATTGTTGGGCAAAGCTTGAATTACTGTGAAAATCTCAGCCTCATTGAACCTTGTGTTCTATGGGATTATACGTCAAACAAAGTTGAAGCTGCCATTTCCCTAACAACTCAAAAACTGCCATTTGGCCTACATTTGACAGGGCTCCCATGTAGGCCAAAAATCCCAACCCGAATGACACAAAATAACCCGAAAGACATTTGGAACCAGGGACCATTACTGCCATACGGGTTGGGATTCCTGGCCTACATGGTCGGCCCATACAAATGTAGTCGGAATGACACTTTGAATTGTAAGGATAAGTTAAAACTCAAAAACGGCCATTTCAACTACATTTGACGGGGCTCCCAGGTAGGCCAAAAATCCCAACCCGAATGACACAAAATAACCCGAAAGACATTTAAACCCGGGACCATTACTGCCATACGGGTTGGGATTCCTGGCCTACATGGTAGGCCCATACAAATGTAGTCGAAATGACACGAATGGGTTACATTTAGTAACCTATGGCTTACTGTTAGTAACCTATAAAACTTCGAAATACTTTGAAGTTTTTTTGGAGTTTTTTGTGTTATGGGTTACATTTAGTAACCTAACCCTTAGGACAATTGGCCTACATGGTAGGCCCATACAAATGTAGTCGAAATGACACAAATGGGTTACATTTAGTAACCTAACCCTTAGGACAATTGGCCTA
Organism: Leptoclinus maculatus; assembly: GCA_032191485.1. Classification (NCBI taxonomy): domain Eukaryota; kingdom Metazoa; phylum Chordata; class Actinopteri; order Perciformes; family Stichaeidae; genus Leptoclinus; species Leptoclinus maculatus. The sequence continues at coordinate 24,266 of JAVDOI010000434.1, forward strand.
CATGGTCAACCCATACAAATGTAGTCGGAATGACACTTTTTTGTGTTCCCACTACATTGGAATCTCATGTGGCCCAAATGGCAACATTTGTCTTAAAACATTGATTCCATACAATTACGCGTTGGTCCAAGATATCTACGTTTCAAAGCGGGATATCGAACGGTTGAGAAGATACGGCAGTTTAAAATATCAATCCAGAACTCCTGGGAGCTGTCCCTGAAATGTCCCTAATCTTCCCATTACTCCCCACCAAATGGCAGTATTTGTCCCATAACTCCCCCCCAAATGGCAGTTTAGGTCCCTTAACGCCCGGGACTTTAGGGCCGAAAAGTGCCATCTAAGGGACAGTTTCCCAAATGCCCTTTAGGACAATTGGCCTACATGGTTGGCCCATATAAATGTAGTCGGAATGACACTTTTTGAATTGTAAGGATAAGTTAAACTCAAAACGGCCATTTCAACTACATTTCAATGGGCTATCCATGTAGGCCAAAAATCCCAACCCAAATGACACAAAATAACCCGAAAGGCATTTGGAACCAGGGACCATTACTGCCATACGGGATGGGATTCCTGGCCTACATGGTCGGCCCATACAAATGTAGTCGGAATGACACTTTTTGAATCGTAAGGATGGGATACTGTATTTTTCAAAGTATTTTACTCCAGGCTGTGTTTTTGGAGTGCAGGCCGATTTCGAGGCTGTGGCACGGTCCAGAGCAGTTGACTGACTCCCCCCATCGTCCTGGAAGTCATTTAGAGTACCAGGGGTGCAAAAAAAAATTCGAAATACTTTGAAGTTTTTTTTGTGTTTTTTTGTGTTTTTGGAGTTCTGGCCCATTTCGAGGCCCTGGCGCGGTCTAGAGCAGTTGCCTGACTTCCCCCATCGTCCTGGAAGTCATTTAGAGTACCAGGGGTGCAAAAAAAAATTCGAAATACTTTGAAGTTTTTTTTGTGTTTTTTTGTGTTTTTGGAGTTCTGGCCCATTTCGAGGCCCTGGCGCGGTCTAGAGCAGTTGCCTGACTTCCCCCATCGTCCTGGAAGTCATTTAGAGTACCAGGGGTGCAAAAAAAAATTCGAAATACTTTGAAGTTTTTTTTGTGTTTTTTTGTGTTTTTGGAGTTCTGGCCCATTTCGAGGCCCTGGCGCGGTCTAGAGCAGTTGCCTGACTTCCCCCATCGTCCTGGAAGTCATTTAGAGTACCAGGGGCGCAAACAAAAATTCGAAATACTTTGAAGTTTTTTTTGTGTTTTTTTGTGTTTTTGGAGTTCTGGCCCATTTCGAGGCCCTGGCGCGGTCTAGAGCAGTTGCCTGACTTCCCCCATCGTCCTGGAAGTCATTTAGAGTACCAGGGGTGCAAAAAAAAATTCGAAATACTTTGGAGTTTTTTGTGTTAAGGGTTACGTTTAGTAACCTAACCCTTAGGACAATTGGACTACATGGTAGGCCCATAAAAATGTAGTCGGAATGACACTTTTTTGTGTTCCCACTACATTGGAATCTCATGTGGCCCAAATGGCAACATTTGTCCCAAAACATTGATTCCATACAATTACGCGTTGGTCCAAGATATCTACGTTTCAAAGCGGGATATCGAACGGTTGAGAAGATACAGCAGTTTAAAATATCAATCCAGAACTCCTGGGAGCTGTCCATGAAATGTCCCTAATCTTCCCATAACTCCCACCAAATGGCAGTATATGTCCCATAACTCCCCCCCAAATGGCAGTTTAGGTCCCTTAACGCCCGGGACTTTAGGGCCGAAAAGTGCCATCTAAGGGACAGTTTCCCAAATGCCCTTTAGGACAATTGGCCTACATGGTTGGCCCATATAAATGTAGTCGGAATGACACTTTTTGAATTGTAAGGATAAGTTAAACTCAAAACGGCCATTTCAACTACATTTCAATGGGCTATCCATGTAGGCCGAAAATCCCAACCCGAATGACACAAAATAACCCGAAAGGCATTGAAACCCGGGACCATTACTGCCATACGGGTTGGGATTCTTGGCCTACATGGTCGGCCCATACAAATGTAGTCGGAATGACACTGAATTGTAAGGATAAGTTACAACTCAAAAACGGCCATTTCAACTACATTTCAATGGGCTATCCATGTAGGCCGAAAATCCCAACCCGAATGACACAAAATAACCCGAAAGGCATTTAAACCCGGGACCATTACTGCCATACGGGTTGGGATTCCTGGCCTACATGGTCGGCCCATACAAATGTAGTCGGAATGACAGGAATGGGTTACATTTAGTAACCTAAGGCTTACTGTTAGTAACCTATAAAACTTCGAAATACTTTGAAATACTTTGAAGTTTTTTTGGAGTTTTTTGTGTTAAGGGTTACATTTAGTAACCTAACCCTGAGGACAATTGGCCTACATGGTCAACCCATACAAATGTAGTCGGAATGACACTTTTTTGTGTTCCCACTACATTGGAATCTCATGTGGCCCAAATGGCAACATTTGTCCCAAAACATTGATTCCATACAATTACGCGTTGGTCCAAGATATCTACGTTTCAAAGCGGGATATCGAACGGTTGAGAAGATACAGCAGTTTAAAATATCAATCCAGAACTCCTGGGAGCTGTCCATGAAATGTCCCTAATCTTCCCATAACTCCCACCAAATGGCAGTATATGTCCCATAACTCCCCCCCAAATGGCAGTTTAGGTCCCTTAACGCCCGGGACTTTAGGGCCGAAAAGTGCCATCTAAGGGACAGTTTCCCAAATGCCCTTTAGGACAATTGGCCTACATGGTTGGCCCATATAAATGTAGTCGGAATGACACTTTTTGAATTGTAAGGATAAGTTAAACTCAAAACGGCCATTTCAACTACATTTCAATGGGCTATCCATGTAGGCCAAAAATCCCAACCCGAATGACACAAAATAACCCGAAAGGCATTTGGAACCAGGGACCATTACTGCCATACGGGTTGGGATTCTTGGCCTACATGGTCGGCCCATACAAATGTAGTCGGAATGACACTTTGAATTGTAAGGATAAGTTACAACTCAAAAACGGCCATTTCAACTACATTTCAATGGGCTATCCATGTAGGCCGAAAATCCCAACCCGAATGACACAAAATAACCCGAAAGGCATTGAAACCCGGGACCATTACTGCCATACGGGTTGGGATTCTTGGCCTACATGGTCGGCCCATACAAATGTAGTCGGAATGACAGGAATGGGTTACATTTAGTAACCTAA
>JAVDOI010000434.1:35000-42500 GCA_032191485.1 Leptoclinus maculatus
CAGTACTCTGTCACATCGTTTGGTGCCCCTGGTAGTCCAAGTTAGACTACCAGGGGCACCAGTACTCTGTCACATTTGCGGGCCATCGTTTGGTGCCCCTGGTAGTCCAAGTTAGACTACCAGGGGCACCAGTACTCTGTCACATTTGCGTTCCATATTTTGGTGCCCCTGGTAGTCCAACTCAGTACCAGACCAAAGGGGGTCCCCTTTGGTCTGGAAGTGAGTTAGACTACCAGGGGCACCAGTACTCTGTCACATTTGCGGGCCATCGTTTGGTGCCCCTGGTAGTCCAAGTTAGACTACCAGGGGCACCAGTACTCTGTCACATTTGCGGGCCATCGTTTGGTGCCCCTGGTCGTCCAAGTGAGTTAGACTACCAGGGGCACCAGTACTCTGTCATATTTGCGCGCCATCTATACTACCAGGACCACGAAATAAAAGATAGAAGTGCCGGAGCGGGATAGGGTGATGGAAGCACTGGCTGCCTCAGTGCTGTTTGTACTCTGTCATATTTGCGGGCCATCTATACTACCAGGACCACGAAATAAAAGATAGAAGTGCCGGAGCGGGATAGGGTGATGGAAGCACTGGCTGCCTCAGTGCTGTTTGTACTCTGTCATATTTGCGGGCCATCTATACTACCAGGACCACGAAAAAAAAGATAGAAGTGCCGGAGCGGGATAGGGTGATGGAAGCGCTGACAGGCTCAGTGCTGTTTGTACTCTGTCATATTTGCGGGCCATCTATACTACCAGGACCACGAAAAAAAAGATAGAAGTGCCGGAGCGGGATAGGGTGCTGTAAGCGCTGACAGGCTCAGTGCTGTTTGTACTCTGTCATATTTTCGTTTTGGTGCGCCTGGTAGTCCAACGCAAGTGAGTTGGACTACCAGGACCACCAGTACTCTGTCATATTTTCACATCATCTATACTACCAGGACCACGAAATAAAAGATAGAAGTGCTGGAGCGGGATAGGGTGCTGTAAGCGCTGACAGGCTCAGTGCTGTTTGTACTCTGTCATATTTTCGTTTTGGTGCCCCTGGTAGTCTAACGCAAGTGAGTTGGACTACCAGGACCACCAGTACTCTGTCATATTTTCACAAATTTTCGAGTTGGACTACCAGGACCACCAGTACTCTGTCATATTTTCGTTTTGGTGCCCCTGGTAGTCTAACGCAAGTGAGTTGGACTACCAGGACCACCAGTACTCTGTCATATTTTCACATATTTTCGAGTTGGACTACCAGGACCACCAGTACTCTGTCATATTTTCGATTTATACTACCAGGACCACGAAAGTCGAGTTGGACTACCAGGACCACGAAACTCTGGGGCGGCCGAGGATGGGTTTTAACCCAGGGAGGGGGCTTAAGAGTGGGGGCACGGGACCCCCTGGAGCACGGGGTCCCAGGGGCATGTTGCGGAGGTGTTTCTGCGGGGTTGGGGTGGGGGGTGTCCGGGTAAGTGTATGTTCAAGTGTTGGCTTGTCTCGGAGTGTGGAGGGAGGCTGATTTTCTTAATTCTGACCCCAGTTAGGGTGCTGGAAGGTGCTGGGAGGTGCTGGGAGGTCCAGGGGGTGGTTGTGGAGGTAGTTTACCCGGGGAAAGTACCTGTTTTGTGGGTAATTAAAGTGACTTTGGTGATTTGGGTCATTTTTTGGTACTTCTAATATTGAGCTTTCCAGGTGTTTGTGAGGTGCATCGATACTTCCCGGATGACTTTTAGCCTGGGACTGCACTCGTTTCCCGGGTAGGTGTCCCTGAGTGTAGGTGGGGGGTTATTTTCTTCATTTTAACCATTTTGCCCATTTTTAGTGAATTTAATGTGTTTTTTGCGAGGTGTTGTAATTTTTTACCGGTACTTCCCGGATGAATTTTATCCAGCCACTGCACATGCATCACGGGGAGGTGGTCCTGAATATTCCTGTATGGTTCTTTTATTGATTTTAACCATTTTGGCCACTTTTGTTGATTAAAATGTTGTGTTTGTGAGGTGTATTTAAGGTGCATCGATACTTCCCGGATGAATTTTCGCCTGGGACTGCACTCGTTTCCCGGGTAGGTGTTCCTGGTTGTCCGTGGGTGGTTCTTTTGTGAATTTTGACCTGTTTGGTGCATTTAATATGTGTTTAGCGAGGTGTTTTAATTTATTAGCGGTACTTCCCGGAGGTATTTTATCCCAATACGCGACATGGTTTACGGGTAGGTGGTCTTGCATTTATCGGTATGGTTCTTTGATTAATTTTAAGCATTTTGGTGATTTTTGGTGAATTTAATATGTGTTTAGCGAGGTGTTGTTAATTTTTACCGGTACTTCCCGGAGGTATTTTCCCCCGGGACTGCACATGGTTTACGGGGGTATTATTCTTGACTTTCCTGGTGAGTTGTTTTCTTCATTTTAAGCGTTTTAACCCTTTTAATCATTTTTCCAAGTTTTTGCTCCCTCCCGCAAATGCGGAGCAAACTTGGAAAAATGTATGCAGCCTGGATGAATTTTCAACTAAAAACGGCTTAAAATCGATTTGGAGGTGAAAGAAGCGGTTGTTTTTTCTCAAACTCGGCTCCAGTATACCTCCCGAGAGCCTCCACGGCCCTGGGGAAAAGACCCCGTGCAAATCGGTCTAAAAATGGGTCAAAAGTGTAATGTAGAAGTATTTTCGTCCAGCCTATTGGCTGTGGCACCTAACCGGGTTTGAGGCTCTAGATCGGATCAGGTTGGGGTTTAAAGTGACTAATCACCTCTGGCCATCATTTCTGCGTGTACCAGCATGGTTCTTTTGACCATTTTGCCCATTTTGCCCATTTTTGAGCACTTTAATATGTGTTTTGCTCGGTGTTTGTGTATATTACCGGTACTTCCCGGAGGTATTTATCCCAATACGTGACATGGTTTACGGGGAGGTGGTCCTGGTTGTACGTGGTGGTTCTTTTCTGAATTTGGCCCATTTTGCCCATTTTTATCAATTTTAATATGTGTTTTGCGAGGTGTTTTAATTTATTACCGGTACTTCCCGGAGGTATTTTATCCAATAATGCACATGGTTTACGGGGAGAGTGGTCACTGGTTGTACGTGGGTGGTTCTTTTCTGAATTTGGCCCATTTTTGAGCATTTTATCAATTTTAATATGTGTTTTGCGAGGTGTTTTAATTTATTACCGGGTACTTCCCGGAGGTATTTTATCCCAATAATGCACATGGTTTACGGGGAGGTGGTCCTGGTTAGTACGTGGGTGGTTCTTTTCTGAATTTGGCCCATTTGAGCATTTTTATCAATTTTAATATGTGTTTTGCGAGGTGTTTTTATTTTACCCGGTACTTCCCGGAGGTATTTTATCACAATAATGCACATGCTTTACGGGGGGTATTATTCTTGACTTTCCCGCTGAGTTGTTTTCTTGATTTGAAAAGCGTTTTAACCCTTTTAATCATCTTTTCCAAGTTTTTGCTCCGTCCCGCAAATGCCCCTCCGGTGGACAGATAAATGTATGGCAGCCTGGATGAATTTTCAACTAAAAACGGCCTTAAAATCGATTTGGAGGTGAAAAGAAGCGGTTGTTTTTTCTCAAACTCGGCTCCAGTATACCTCCCGAGAGCCTCCATGGCCCTGGGGAAAAGACCCCGTGAAAATCGGTCTAAAAATGTGTCAAAAGTGTAATGTAGAAGTATTTTCGTCCAGCCTATTTGGCTGTGGCACCTAAACCGGGTTTTGAGCCTCTAGATCGGATCAGGTTCGGGGTTTAAAGTGCCTAATCACCTCTGGCCATCATTTCTGCGTGTACCAGCATGGTTTCTTTTGTTAATTTTGGGCCCATTTTGAGCATTTTTATCAATTTTACTATGTGTTTTGCTCGGTGTTTTGTGTATATTACCGGTACTTCCCGGAGGTATTTTATCCCAATGCGCGACATGGCTTTACGGGGAGGTGGTCCTGGGTTGTACGTGGGTGGTTCTTTTCTGAATTTGGCCCATTTTGCCCATTTTTATCAATTTTAATATGTGTTTTGCGAGGTGTTTTAATTTATTAGCGGTACTTCCCGGAGGTATTTATCCCAATACGTGACATGGTTTACGGGTAGGCTGGTCTTGCATTTATCGGTATGGTTCTTTCCTCATTTTAAGCATTTTGGTGATTCTTTCAGTGAATTTCGTGAATTTAATATGTGTTTTGCTCGGTGTTTTTAATTTTTACGGTACTTCCCGGAGGTATTTTATCCCAATAATGCACATGCTTTACGGGGGTATTATTCTTGACTTTCCCGGTGAGTTGTTTTCATTGATTTGAAGCGTTTTAACCCTTTTAATCATTTTTCCAAGTTTTTGCTCCCCTCCCGCAAATGCCCCTCCGGTGGACAGATAAATGTATGGCAGCCTGGATGAATTTTCAACTAAAAACGGCCTTAAAATCGATTTGGAGGTGAACTAAGGCGGTTGTTTTTTCTCAACTCGGCTCCAGTATACCCTCCCGAGAGCCTCCATGGCCCTGGGGAAAAGACCCCGTGAAAATCGTCTAAAAATGGGTCAAAAGTGTAATGTAGAAGTATTTTCCTCCAGCCTGGATGAATTTTCAACTAAAAACGGCCTTAAATCGGATTTGGAGGTGAAAGAAGCGGTTGTTTTTTCTCAAACTCGGCTCCAGTATACCCTCCCGAGAGCCTCCATGTCCCTGGGAAAAGACCCCGTGAAAATCGGTCTAAAAATGGGGTCAAAAGTGTAATGTAGAAGTATTTTCCTCCAGCCTGGATGATTTTTCAACTAAAAACGGCCTTAAAATCGATTTGGAGGTGAAAGAAGCGGTTGTTTTTTCTCAAACTCGGCTCCAGTATACCTCCCGAGAGCCTCCACGGCCCTGGGGAAAAGACCCCGTGAAAATCGGTCTAAAAATGTGTCAAAAGTGTAATGTAGAAGTATTTTCCTCCAGCCTATTGGCTGTGACCACTAAACCGGGTTTGAGCCTCTAGATCGGATCAGGTTCGGGTTTAAAGTGCCTAATCACCTCTGGCCATCATTTCTGCGTGTACCAGCATGGTTCTTTTGTTAATTTGGCCCATTTTGAGCATTTTTATCAATTTTAATATGTGTTTTGCGAGGTGTTTTAATTTATTAGCGGTACTTCCCGGAGGTATTTTATCCCAATACGTGACATGGTTTACGGGTAGGTGGTCTTGCATTTATCGGTATGGTTCTTTCCTTCATTTTAAGCATTTTGGTGATTTTTGGTGAATTTAATATGTGTTTTGCTCGGTGTTTTTAATTTTTACCGGTACTTCCCGGAGGTATTTTATCCCAATAATGCACATGCTTTACGGGGGTATTATTCTTGACTTTCCCGGTGAGTTGTTTTCTTGATTTGAAGCGTTTTAACCCTTTTAATCATTTTTCCAAGTTTTTGCTCCCTCCCGCAAATGCCCCTCCGGTGGACAGATAAATGTATGGCAGCCTGGATGAATTTTCAACTAAAAACGGCCTTAAAATCGATTTGGAGGTGAAAGAAGCGGTTGTTTTTTCTCAAACTCGGCTCCAGTATACCTCCCGAGAGCCTCCATGGCCCTGGGGAAAAGACCCCGTGAAAATCGGTCTAAAAATGTGTCAAAAGTGTAATGTAGAAGTATTTTCCTCCAGCCTATTGGCTGTGACCACTAAACCGGGTTTTGAGCCTCTAGATCGGATCAGGTTCGGGTTTAAAGTGCCTAAACACCTCTGGCCATCATTTCTGCGTGTACCAGTATGGTTCTTTTGTTAATTTTGCCCATTTTGCCCATTTTGAGCACTTTAATATGTGTTTTGCTCGGTGTTTGTCTATATTACCGGTACTTCCCGGAGGTATTTTATCCCAAGACTGCACATGGTTTACGGGGAGGTGGTCCTGGTTGTACGTGGGTGGTTATTTCCTTCATTTTAACCATTTTGCCCATTTTTCGTGAATTTAATGTGATTTTTGCGAGGTGTTTTTAATTTTTACCGGTACTTCCCGGAGGTATTTTATCCCGGGACTGCACACTTATCACGGGGAGGTGTTGTTGAATTTCCCGGTATGGTTCTTTCCTTCATTTTAACCATTTTGCCCATTTTTAGTGAATTTAATGTGATTTTTGCGAGGTGTTTATAATTTTTACCGGTACTTCCCGGAGGTATTTTATCCCGGGACTGCACACTTATCACGGGGAGGTGGTCCTGAATTTTCCCGGTGAGTTCTTTTCTCCATAAAGTAGAGCTATCTTATCTCGGGCTAGGGAGGAGGCACTGAGCGCCTGAGTGCCTCCTCCCTATCCGCAGCTAACAGGTGCAGCGGGATAGGGTGGAAGCACTGGAAGCCTCAGTGCTGTTTGTACTCTGCCATATTTGCGAGCCATCTGTACTACCAGGACCGCCATCTGTACTACCAGGACCACGAAATAAAAGATAGAAGTGCCGGAGCGTGATAGGGGAGAAGCGCTGAAGCGCTGAGCCTGTCAGCGCTGTTTGTACTCTGTCATATTTGCGAGCCATCTGTACTACCAGGACCGCCATCTGTACTACCAGGACCACGAAATAAAAGATAGAAGTGCCGGAGCGTGATAGGGGAGAAGCGCTGCACCTGTCAGTGCCTCCTCCCTATCAGCAGTTAACAGGTGCAGCGGGATAGGGTGGAAGCACTGAGCCTGTCAGTGCCTAGTCCCTATCACGAGTTAGCTTAGCTCGGGATAGGGTGGAAGCACTGAGCCTGTCAGTGCCTAGTCCCTATCACGAGTTAGCTTAGCTCGGGATAGGGTGGAAGCACTGAGCCTGTCAGTGCCTAGTCCCTATCCCGAGTTAGCTTAGGTCGGGATAGGGTGATGAAGCGCTGACAGGCTCAGTGCTGTTTGTACTCTGTCATATTTGCGAGCCATCTGTACTACCAGGACCACGAAAAAAAAGATAAAAGTGCTGGAGCGTGATAGGGGAGAAGCGCTGAAGCACTGAGCCAGTCAGTGCCTAGTCCCTATCCCGAGTTAGCTTAGGTCGGGATAGGGTGATGAAGCGCTGACAGGCTCAGTGCTGTTTGTACTCTGTCATATTTGCGAGCCATCTGTACTACCAGGACCACGAAAAAAAAGATAGAAGTGCTGGAGCGTGATAGGGGAGAAGCGCTGAAGCACTGAGCCAGTCAGTGCTTCAGCGCTTCTCCCCTATCACGGTTTAGGCCATTTAGGTAGGGGGTAACCAAGCCACCTCGGGCACGATTTCAGAAACTCAGTTTTCAAAAATATGTCTATCATAGAAAGTCAAGGAGGCTTTAAGATAAAGACATCCGACCAAGTGTAGGTATCACTGGGGCATGGTCGCGGGGAAAGTGGGTACTTCCCCTGGTCCTTCATAAAGTTAAAGTTGGACAAAAAGTTAAAGTATTATTTAAAGTTTGACTTTTTCCCAAAAGTTAAAGTTTTTTTTAAAGTTTCAACTTTGGCGAATGAAACTGATTGAATGGGATTTCGACTGAAATGAGACGGATTGACAGTGGTTTAAGGAGTGCCTGGTCCTAG
>JAVDOI010000435.1:0-44001 GCA_032191485.1 Leptoclinus maculatus
GGTAGGGGGGTCGTTAATTTTACGGAAGCGTCAGAATATAAAGTAAACAGGTGATGGCCGAATAGCTGATAAAGGGCAAATAGGCGGGGGAGGCGGCACTTCACACGGGCTCGGGCAACCGTTATCAGCTAGACCGGAGGTGGCTGGCGTTGGGGCGGTCGTCGTGGGCTGGGAGGGGGGTGGTGTATTTAGGGGGGGGGGGGGGGGGGGGGGGTGGGGGGGGGTTGGGGGGGGGGGGGGGGGGGGCGAGGCGGGGGGTTGGGGGTGGCGGGGGGGGGATGTAAAATCAACTATGGGCAGACTTGAGGGGAGGATCACATACAAATATCCAACATATAGTATCGCGGGGGGGTGTGATGGCACATGCGCACCCCTGCTCATGCTCTCTGTACACACGATCGCCAGAATCGGGCTGGTTGTGACCTCGGGGGCGACTTTTGGGGGGGTGGTTTTTTAACCCACAAATCAGCTCGTGTATAACCTCTTTTTTACACAACACATCCCCCCTTGAAAGTGAAAAAAGTGAAAGGAGGGGGGAGTTGAGGGGGGGGAAGGGTGGGGTGGGGTGGGGGAGCGGGGAAAAAAAAACAAAGGGGTGGGGCAAGAGGGAATGAAAAAATAAGGAAAAAAAGGAAAAAGGGGGGGGGGGGGGAAAAGAAAAGGGGGGGAAAAAGGGGGGGGCAGGAAGGGAAAGGGGGGGAGGAAGAAGAAAAGGAGAAGAGGAAAATGGGGGTGGAGAATAAAAGGGTGCGGGAAGAGAAAATGGGGGTGAAAAGAACAAAGGGGGGAATAAAGCGAAAAAGGGAGGGAGCGAAGAAGAATAAAAATAAGGGGAAAAGGGAGTAGGGAAGCACAAAGAAGTGGGGTGAAAAGGGGAGGGGGAGGAAGGGGGAAAAAGGGAAGAAAGAAAAAGAAAAAGGGAGAAAGGAGGGGGGGTGAAGGGGGGTGTGGGGTGGATTTTTTGTGGTGTTTGATTTGAAAGGACGGGAAAAGGGGGAGTGTCGGAGGGGGGGCAGGAAGAGGGGGGAAGGGGAAAAGAAAATAAAGAGGGGAAAGAGGGGAAAGGGGGAAAAGGAAAAGAAAGTGAAAAAATTAAAAAGAAGGGAGGGAGAAAAAAAAAGCAAGAGGGGAGGAGCAAAAAAATATGCAGGTGAAAAAAAGGGGGAAGAACAGAAAAAAGGGAAGGAATAAAAAGATAAAGAAATGAGGTGGAGGAAGAAAGCAAATGGGGGGTTGGGGTGGGGAAAAAATGGGGAAAAAAAATGAACAAGGGAGGGGATAAAGGGAAGGGAGGGAGGTGAGGGGGGCGGTCTATAGCGGGGAAGTGAAAAAAAGGGGTAAAGGAGGGGAGGGGGGGGGGGGGGGGGAGGGGGGGGGGGTGGGGAGAAAAGAGGTAGAAGAATAGATGGTAATGGGAGGAGGGAACAGGGGGGGGGAGTAAAGGGTGAGGAGGTGGGGAGGGAAAAAGGGGAGGTGGGGGAAGGGGGAAAAAGGGGGGAATGAGGGGAAAGAACCAAGAGGGGGGGGAATAACGGGAAAAGCGAGAGGGGGGGGAAATTGAAAGGGAGGGGGGGGGGGCGGGGGAATGGAAAAGGAGAGAAATAAGGGGGGGGGAGATGAGGGGGGAAGGGGGAGGGGAGGGGGGGAGGGGGGAAGGGGGGGGGGAGGGGGGTGGGTGAGGTGAAGGAAAGGGGAAGGAGGGGGAAAGGAGGAGGAGGGAGGGCAGGGGGGGAAGGGGGGGGGGGGAGAGGAGTGGATAAAAGGGAAAGAAGAAAAGAAAAAGGAGGAAGGAAGAAAGAGGGGGGGGGGGGGGAAAAAAGAAAGGGTGAAAAACAAAACGAGGGGGAAAGGGCAAAACAAGGAGGGGGGAGGGTTTGCGTTGTGAAATGACAAGGGGCGAAGGAATAGAAAGGAGGGGGGGGAAGGGAAGGGAGGAGGGGGAGGGAAAGGGGAAAGGATGGGGGGTGGGGGGGGGAGGGGGTGAAATTGAGGGGGGCGGGGGGAAGGAAAGAAAGGGGGGGGGGGGGGGGTGGTGAGGGAAGAGGGGGAGGGGGGGGGCGAAATAAGGGAATATGTGAGGGGGGGGGGGATGGGGGGTGGAGAGGAAGGAGGACGGTAAAGGAGGGGAGGGGGGGGGGGGGGATAAGGAGGGTAGCGCGGGGGATGGAGGGGGACGGGTGAAAGTGTGGGGGGAGGGATATATGGGAAGGAGGGGGTGGGGGGAGTAGGGAATCATTAGGTATTGGGGTGCGGGGAGGGGGTTAGGAATCTTTTGGGGGGGGGGGGGTGGATTGGCGTAGGGGGATGGGGATATGGGGGGGGGGATTATTATCAATTGGGGTGGGTTGCGGGGGGGGGTATGGGGGCGTGTCGGCTTGGGAGGGGTGGGACAGGGTTTGGGTGGGTGGGTTATTTGGTGATAGTAGGTTTATTCTTATTATGTAAATCTATTCTGTTTTGAGGTGATTGTTGCTGGTCGTTTGTGCGGCACATCGGAGGGCAGAGACAGGGGCGCAAGGTAGGCGGGAATTATTGGCGTGGTGGTATACAGGTACGAAGGGGGGGGGGCCAACAAAACGCGCCGGGGGGGGGGAAGAGCATTTAATTATTAAGGTGGCTTCTCCTGCTGGCGGATTTCACCAGGGGTATTGGGGGTGGGGGGGATGGGGGGTGGGTCGGTTGTGGCGGCGGGAGCGGGCTTGGGATGCCGAGGTCGTGGAGATTGGGAAGGCCGACGGAACTGAGGTGGATGCGGGAGGTCTTTGAGAGGGTGGGGCGGGGCGTGGTTGCATGGGCGGGTCGGGAAGGGGGGACAAGGTGTAGTTTACAGCGGGGTTTAGAGTTTACGGGCACGGTGGCGGTTGCGGCTGGGGCGCGAAGTCGTGAGGAGGAGGTTTGTGCATAAAATTTTGGTTAAATAAAGAGGTGGGGGGGTTTAATATGCTAGCGTGGGATGGTGATTGGGATGTGGGTGTGGGAATTGAGATGACGTGGGAGTTACGTCCCACAGGGTGTGTCATGATGCTGACAGGATATTAGCAGGGGTCAATACAGTCAACGAGGGATGGGATGGGGGATGTGGACGGTTGGATTCGAGCGGGTTGGGTGTTTTGATCAGTGATTATAGACGTGCAGTCGATAGAGGTGGGAGTTTATACGTGCTGAACACTCTCTTCTGTGATATTAGTTATTCGGTATACATCACTTTCATGGACAGCGATCCTTTTTTTGCGTGTTTGCATGCTTAGCAGGGGGCTGCCTACTTTGTCTGGATTTGTTGCCTGGTAGCGGGTTACGTTAGTTTGGCGCCATTGTGTTAGTTTCTGGCGGTGGGGTGTGTTCTCTACGTCTTCTTACTTTGATCTCAAGTTTACCATTCAAAACAGTAATTCCTTATCGAATACCTCATTGCGTGGCTCAACCTCTTTTTCCTCCTCCTCCGTTGTTCTGACGTGTTTCGTTGTACTCTTTTTAAGTCTTTATTTTGTTAGCTCCGCATATATGAGTATAGGTATCATTTTCGTTTTTGGAATGGGTCAAAACTTGGAATCATCAAAAGGGTAAAGTAGACCCCCCCAACTATAGCCACCATGAGTATCATACGTTTTGAATGTAAACTTGAAGATAAAGTAAGTAGACCAACTATCGCCATCAGACAAATGTGGAGAAAAGAGTTATTATATTTCGCTCTGAAATGAGTTTAAGTATAAAGTACTTGAGAGGTAAACGTATTCCCACCACTTTAATATTCACAACACCGATATAGAAATGAATGCGAGGGTCACAGTTGAGGCTGAACCCACATAAAATCAAACGCTCCACTCTTTTATAGCAGAATAGTACACACGTTTACAGCTGTCATAAATCTTAATGTAATGTACAATGTACCATGAATTCACTTATAGAAAAGGGTTTTGCTCAGCTGATGACAGGTTGTGTTGAGGTAAACACGGACAGCGAGGTGAGATCATTTGTTTTCTTTCACTTCATGGTGTGTAAGCTTTGTTAAATGAAACCTCCAATGACCGTGGGTCAGTCTTCGTAAAAACTCGTGTTGTGACGCAACCTGTGTTTTTAAATTGGTAACAAAGATCCAAAAGTCTCCAAAGAAAAACAGACGTTGGGGATGATTTTGACATAATAACTTGGGTTGACGGTACATGTGTACATCTATGCTACTTCTAAACTTTAGGCTGCTTAAGGAGGAATTAAAGGGCGGAAACTGGGTGTGGTCTTTTGGGGGGGGGGTGGTTGCGGGTGTCGACATGCAACGAGATCCAAGGCGTCAAGTTCGAGGGGATCATGGTGACGTCGAGCTAATCCTGACGATGTTCAGGATGACAATTTTGATATGGCCTGTTCGAGCAGTAATCCCGTTTCCTGACCAAGCCACCCCCCCCCCTCGGGCGGGGGATGGGTGTCATTTCCTTCACATCTCAGACACATGAGGACAAGTGAGATGAGAAGAGAAACGAAAAGAGGACGTAGCGTAAGGTAGAAGTAGTAGATAAGAGCGAGAGAGAGAGAAGAGAGAGAGAGAAACGAGAGAGAGAGAGAAAAAACAGAAAGAGACAGGAAAGAGAAGTAAGCGAGACGAGCAAAGATGACTCAGAGAAAGACAGAGCGCGAGAAGAGCAAGAGTAGAGAAGAGAGAGAAGATAATAGAGAACGCGAAGAGAGAGACGAGGGCACGATGACGCAGAGAGACGATATAGAGACAAGTACAAGACGAGAGAGAGAGAAGTGTGACGAGAGCAGTATATAAGCAGACAAGCCGAGAGAGACAGAGTCGAGAGAGATGAGAGAGAGAAGATATAGAGAAAGAGAGAGAGAGAGAGAACGAGAGAGCGAGAGAGAAGATAAATAGAGAAATGAGAGAGAGCAGAGACGAGAGAGAGCAGAGAAGACACGATATAGAGGAAAGCAGAGTAGAGAGCGCAAGATCTCGACGAAAGAGAGAGGAGAGAGCGAGAGAGAGAGACGATATAGAGAAAGAGAAGAGAGGCAGCGAAGAATATAGAGAACGATATACAGCTGAGGAATAAACTTAGAGTCCATGCCGGAGACCGCCAAGATCCTCACACTCTCACTACTCTCTCACGCTCTAGAAGAGCCAGAGAGAGACTGACGAGAAGATATAGAGAAAGAGAAGAGAGACTCATATAGAGAGAGAAGCAGAGAGAGTAGAGAGAACAGATATCGAGAAAGATATAGAGACACAGAAGAGAGAGCAGAGAGCAAAGAAGCAGAGAAAGACGAGAAGGTATAGCAAAGAGAGAAGAGAAGAGAGAGAGCTGAGAGAGAGCGACCTAATATCGAGACAAGAGCGCACGAGTAGAGAAGATATAGGCGAAGAGCGAGAGCGAAAGAAGACGTAGGGCAGAGACGATATAGGCGAGAGTATAGAGAGAGAGCAGCGAAGATAAAAGAGAAAGAGAGCGATGAGAGGCGCAGATACATAGGAGCAAAGAGAGAGAGAGACAAACGCGCAGGAGAAGAGAAATCTAGACCGCATCGACTCTCTCTCCTCACACCCTCTCCCCTCTCTCTCTCTCTCCTCTCTCTCTCTCCTCCTCCCACTACTCTCCTCTCTCTCTCTCTCTCTCTCTCATCCCTCCTCACACTCCCTCACACACTCTCCCTCACTCCTCTCTCTCCTCACACTCTCCCCTCTCTCCTCTCCCTCTCTCTCTCTCCCTCTTCTCTCTTCTCTCTCTTCATCCATCTCTCCCTCTCTCTCTCTCTATCACACTCTCCTCCCACTCTTCTCTCCCTTCTCTCCTCTCTCCTCCACACACCCCACTCTCCCTCTCCTCTCTCTCTCTCACCACTGCTTCTACCCTCTCCCCTCTCTCTCTCTCCCTAACCTCACTCTCCTCACACTCTCCCTCTCTCATCTCTCTCCACACAACTCTCCCTCTCTCTCTCTCCCTCTCTCTCTCTCTCACACTCTACTCCCTCTCTCATCTCATCTCCCACACTCTCCCTCTCTCTCTCTCCCTTACACTCCCTCTCTCTCCTCACACTCCGGTGGGCCTCGTCTCGCTGTAGATTCCTTAAACCTGATCCTGTCTAAATTTGCAGGCCTTTCCTCATTGATTTCCCGGTGAAAATAAGAGGATAGGAAAGCATGTTAGACGTCTCCGGAATCAGAGCCAATCCATTAGCAACGATCAATACGCTGGTAGAGGGGAAGAGAGAGAGGGAGAGAGAGAGAGAGAGAGAGAGATGGAGGGGGAAAGAGGGAGACGTGAGTGTTGACAAAACAAATAAATATAGACGCGCAAAGAGAGGAGAAATCAGATTAGTGCTGAGAGAATCTAAGCACAACACTTTTAACCCCTAACCTAACAATCTGTGTTTACACCACAGTGTAAGGAGGGGAGGGGTTGGGGGAGGGAGGGAGGGAGGGAGGGAGGGAGGGAGACGCAGAGGGAGGAGGGAAGGTTGCGGTCGCGTGCAGTACGTCTGTTCCCGACTTGAATTTAACAAGGTTTTTCTGTGTTGCTGGATGGCATTAAAAAAACCTGTACACCCTCACACACACACACACACACACACACACACACACCCTCACCCTCACACACACACACACACACACACTCACACACCCTCACACACACACACACACACCTCTCACACACACACACACACACACCCTCACACACACACACACACACACACACACACACACACACACACACAACCCTCACACACACACACACACACACACACACACACACACCCTCACACACACACACACACACCCTCACACACACCCTCACACACACACACACACACACACACACACACACCCTCAAATAGGACATGCATAGAACTGTTGACATGCATGCTATTCACATAATTACTGCGGTGAAGAATAATGTGTTTTTGGATTTACGGTCATCTTGCGGTGATGTGAAGTCCTTTTTCTTCACATAAAGATCATTACATGGTTTCAGAGAGGGCTGGATGTGGAAATACATGTTGCTCAGTACAGTTCCCTAATCTTGTCTCTCTCTGTGTTTTCCATGTGCCTGCTTGTCGTCGTCTTCCTCTCACAGGTGAGTCCCTGTTGTTTGTCTCTGTATTTGCCCTGAAATCAAAGAAACATCACACTTCTGTCACAAATTGGAACGCTAACAGTCAAATCTTGATTCGCAATATGCACACACGCCAGAGTGACCCTGACACCCTCCGAATGAACGCGTATTTCCCACATAATCCCCTTGAAATATAAATGGAACACATGGACGTGACACACGGCAGCGGGGAGACCGATTCCTGCCGTACGAAATGAACCGTATGTGTCATACACAGTGACTCATGCAATGCACCCCGCCCTCTGTGTTCCCCTCTCATACACACATCATCATCATCGCCGTGATCATTATCAATGATATCTTGGCGTTGAACATGAGTTGAACATGTGGTCTTTGCATATAGAGCAGCGTAGCAGTAATGATGCCAGTGTATAAGCGCAGGACCTGAGTGAGAAACGCAGAAAGGAATGCAGAAAGTCCTTTCTTCTAATCCTTCATTTTGAGGTCACAAAAACACACACACACGCACACACACACACACACACACACACACACACACACACACACACACACACACACACACACACAAGCGGGCTCGGGCTGCTACCCAGATGGAGGCATAACCTGGCAGAAAATAACTGCCACTGATTAAATATTTAGTCGTCACTGAAGTGTCACGTTTTTTGGATGTTTGCTCGGCTGCCGCAGCAGCGATGCTTCTCGCCAAAGAGGAATTCTTTGGAAGAAAAAGGTGCACTCATGTTACTAGTTATGCACGCAGGTAAGATATTGCTTAAAATATATGGTTTATGGCAACTTATTTCCTCAGTGTGGGTCATCAATCCTATCGGTAATAATGCGGTTTTACCTACCGAGTTTATTCCGCTGCCAGTCGTGCTGCAGACATGTTGCTGTGCGCGCACACACTGGCATTGCAGGTCCAGATATCACCACCGTGACAGGCTTAAAGTAATGCGTCAGTGTTCAGACCAATCCGCATCCTGTGAGGCGCCGGCAACCATGCTAAGAGGTTAGCATGGTTGCATTAGCATTAGTTATATCTCAACTGGAGAGTATTGTTTCATTGAACGAAGAGCAAATAGCGCCACTGAAGGCTGTTCAGTTTTAGCTCATCTCCTGACTCAGAGTTTGATTGACAGTTCATCCAATCCCCTGCTAAGTATTTTTCTTGAAAGTACCCGCCCTTTTCCAAACATTCTCCAATAACGGCTTCTCAGATGGTCGCTACTTTGGCGTTGACCGGTCTGGGAGTTGTCCGTGTGTTTTTATGTTTTTGTGTCCGTGTGTTTTCAGTTCATGATTGTTAATTGTAACATTTTGGTCAGCGTTCAGTCGTACTTATCTGCCCTCTCTCGTGTCACGTCTGGTTGCAAAAAACCAAGATGGCGGCGACGACCAAAAACAAAGATGGCGACAGCCAAAATGCCAGACTCGCGGCTTCAAACCCGTAGCCCACACACCAATGGGTGACACCACGGTGACTACGTCCACTTCTTATATACTGTATAACCATATTGTATGGTTGGTTGTTTTTATATTTCAATTTGGAGAAAGCAAGACAGTTGCTCCCGGTGTGCTCGAGGTTAGCTTAGGTTTTACCTGCTAACGTAAGCTCATCACCTCCTGGCTCTAGACTTTCCCACGACTGCTTGTTACTTAGTTGTAGCACCACAGACAGATGATTTGCTCTCACACACAAATACATGCTCGCAACCGCAGTTGGCGACTGATTGACTGACTGGTGAATAGCTTCTGTAACAGTCAGCTACTGTGTGTGTGTGTGTGTGTGTGTGTGTGTGTGTGTGTGTGTGTGTGTGTGTGTGTGTGTGAGTGCTTACGTAGAGCATAAATCACCCTTTCTGGAACAGGAGAGGTCTGTACAAGTGTCTGGGGTTGACTTTGTTACACATACTCAAAACCCTCTCAAACACTCTGAAAATAGATGGCCATTTTTCCCCCCCCTCTGGAAGATAATCGCATTCGGGCGATCGTTACGCATTACCATGTAGTTCCCGTCAAAGAGTTATATTGAAGAGTGAGGAGGCGTTCTCCTCGGCTCTGACTTTGATAGATGGTTCCCGTTTTGGACGCGAAATACTGATGTCATTACCTATGGATTTGTATTCAATCAGCGTCTCGTATTCAATCTATGTCTCCTTTTCATCCCAACCCTCCAGGAGTTGGTTTGTAAACAGAACATTCTTTTAAGTTGAATTAGATGCCTCATTGCACTTGGACTTCAATTCGAACACAAGCCGGCAGTTTGTGTTTGCGAATCCCTTGCTGGCCGGCGGGCCTCGTGGAGAAGAGCACAGGGAGGAAGAGGAGTATCATTTCTGTTCCTCCGTCTAGACTTCCTCTTTGAACGTCTCTTTTTTCTCCGTCTCCCACCCCCCCTCCTCGCTGTAACAGGCTAACAAAGACATAACGTAATTTCATCTGAGGCTCAACTGGAAGTTAACTACATATATGGCCTTAACAGTGCCCGACTCTCTAAATTCCCTCCTTTCCTTGATGGTGTATTGAGTGAAAGATAATAGCCGGTTTGGCTATGAAGACACTTTGCTTTGTTGTGTTTCTCCATGTATCCTAATGGCTGATGATTACCCCGCAATAACAGTGTCTGTGTCTGTGTGTCAAACAGAGGAATGGTACGAGTCTGTCTGTGTGTGTGTGTGTGTGTGTGTGTGTGTGTGTGTGTGTGTGTGTGTGTGTGTCGTGCATAACGTGGTGTTTTTGATGGAAGTGTCATTGGTAGAAACATGCTATCGGCAGCTGTTGAGTGTCAGGCTTTTATTTCTTCTCGGTTTCGGCTAATTGTCACATGAGCCGACTCGCCAGAGAGACTTTGATACGTTATATAAACAGACAGATGAAAAGAGCATATATTAGTCTGCATGCTCAAAACTATTTTATATCATATACCATAATGTAGGAAAAGAATTGAGAAAAAGATTTATTGATAACACAAGGCCAAAAAAATGTCAGCAAGTTCTTCAAACTGAATGAGTATTGCCCTAAAGAAGGACCCGTACGAGCATGTTGGGTATGACGCCCACATCATAGTCATAGGGTTATGTTTTAATAAAGAAGGAAACGACACATCGAGGAGACTTGGGGAAAGTCTGGTCAAGAGGATATATCAAAGTGTCTCCGGCCTGTTTGATAAATATGTCACATGCTGGCCTACATTGAGGGAGAGCTCGATGAAAACATTTAATATAATTAAAGAAATTAAAGGGTAAAAGTGTAGTAAAGTCAGCAAGTCACCAAAGAAAAAAGACAGAGTAGATGAGGAGATGAGGAGAGGAGAGGAGAGGAGGAAAAAGCTATTAATGTGGGCTAATGATTGGGCCCGGTAATACTTATCAGTGTTTTAGGGCGAATATTATGGCCATGTAACGAAGGCCTTGATTACTTTATTAGCCTCTTCAAGTCATTCGGCTAACGCTTACCAATGTGGACCACCCCCCCCCCCCTTCCCTGAGATCCCTTTACCTCTTTCCCTCCAAACCTCCACCACCGCTTCCTCCCCCCCCCATTTCCCGCTGCGCCCCGTGATGATGAAATCAAATTAGGTGGACTGGATGGGCCTAAATCACGGCTCGCGTTGTGGCCCGTGACATAAAGAATGGCCGCGACGAGGTTACCAGGAGTTCACGGCAGATAATGAAAGAGACAGGGAGGTAATAGCATGACGGAGTGGTGGAGTTCAGTGTACCGGGGGGTGGGGGGTGTGGAGGGGATGGGGGTTAATACGAGGGGAGGGGTGGAGGTTCATTTGGAGGGTACCTGCCTATATGACCACTCCATCTGCTGAGGGACGCTCGTTCACCTCCTCCTCCGTCGTCTTCCCCTTTCTCCACCTTCTTCCTTCCTCTCCTGACGTCTCTCTCTCTCCTGTCCTCACCTTCATCCTCGACCACCGTCTCTTCCTTTTCATCCATCCATCCCTCTGTCGTGATAGTGATAAAGGTTTCACACTCAATTAAGTAAAGTATCACCTAAAAGGGAGTCTGGATGGCGTTATCAGGAGAGGTTCACTAAGTACTTCAGTGATGGTTAGCCACTTCCATAATGGCACATCTCCTCCAAGTCTATTAGTTAGAGAGAACCTGCCGTGTCAACTTTTGCCAATTGCTTTAATTGACAACTAACATTGTCTCCCGTCTCCACTTGTAAAAGTACACCAAGTGGTCAAAAGTAGGCCATGTCCACGCATTACACCCATATGTGATTGTGTAAAATCTAAATCCACAACAGTCTCTACTCTTCTGGAAAGGCTTTGCATGAGATTTTGTAACATAACTTCAGGGATTTGCTCCCATTCAGCCAGAGGAGCATTCGTGAGATGAAGCACCGATGCACTGAGTCACCGATCCTGTGCCGGTCAATCAACCTCAACCACGCCAGATTGGGAAAGGCCATTGTCAGCCATCACTTAGACAATGTCCCATTACTTTGGGGGGCGTTGCCATTGTTGGAACAGGAGGACAGGCTACCACAAACTGTTGCCACAGAGTTGGAAGCACATGTCATTGTATGCTGTAACTCTAAGATTTCCCTTAATTGAAACTACGGGGCTAAACCATGAGAAACATCCCCAGAACAAAAAGTACACAAAGGCATTCAGACGGAGGTGTCCATGCAGTTTTGGCCATATACTTTACTAAGTCCAAACTATAAAAACAACCGAGACCGAAGTATAGAGAAGTGTCTGAACATGGGGTGTCTGCACACTTTTGGCCATGTAGTGTTTTTCTACGTAGTGTATTTGGGATGAAGTAAATCAATTGTAAAAGGCCCGTTGATCATGTCAGATGAACTTTACCGTACAGTAGTTTACATCAGGAACCAGAAGATGACTCAACAGATTAGGACGAACCCAGAATGAACCGCCCGACCTATTCCAGTCTGTCCCTTCATTGATAACAGCGACACATTTTATTCTTTCATTAGACCTGGTTAAACATTAAATGTGGACGCAGTAAGATATTAATAACCCTGATATCCCTGATAAAAATACACCTTAATTAATAACATGGTTTAGGGTATCGATTCGTCGCTGGTATCTGCTGCTGTCTCAAGTTGTCTAAATCTTTGTTTCTGTCAGTTTTACCTGTAGAATCTAAAAGATTTACTAATTGATGGCTAATAGTTTACTGAACTCAACCACGTGAGATAATCCTGTCAGTTACAAAAACAAAGCGCTCAAATGTTTCTCCAGAGCATTACCAGATGGTGGCTTGCAGGTGTGTGTGTGTGTGTGTGTGTGTGTGTGTGTGTGTGTGTGTGTGTGCATGCGCACAAGACACCTGTCGCTGTTTACAGTCTGTTCCTCTGTTGTTTTTTCCTCTAATTACCAAATACCACCACATGGTGTATCCTGTTCTCACACACACAACATGCCTTCGACACACGCCGCCAGTTAGTCAGGCTCCAGCACAAAAACATGGACTGACCCCTGACCTTTTTTTTGCAGAGATCATTTGCTTCCTGTTGCTCCCTAAATGGGGCAGGTACGGGGAAATGAGATCGCCGGGGGTCGCAGTGGATTTCTTTTTTTTTTTGCTGCCAATCTGCGCTCCTCGTTAGCGTAACGCAGGAAGCACACCGGGCTGCGGCAAAGTGCGGCTCGCTGCAGTGATTACTGTGTTTCTGCAGCCGGGAGACGGGAAGAGATTATTTCTAAAATAGGTCATCTCGTGTCGCGGGACCCTGATTGGCTGCAGGTGCTCTCTGGTCGCGAAATCCGCCACCGAAAGTTTCACTATCCCCAACTTGCTGTTCTCCGCTAGCTGACCTTCGCCAGCTCGCCGCGGGCCGCACTTCGCCACTACTCAGAGTGTTTCAGTAGTAACTGCTAACGTTTCACTAGAAACGGTGCCGGCAATGACAAGCGTTCGGTCTCTTCTGATTGCTACGCAACACATTCGGTGTTCTCGTTAGGGAGACTGTGCCTTCACTGGAAGGAAGCCTTCCACCTGATGTGGCTGCAGAGTTAGACGTGTCCATTCTTAGACTTCAGCCTCCATCCCGGTACAACGTGTGTTTGTCAAATTGGGTTAAAAAAGTGTAAGCGCACTGTAAGTAGGCTACTGTATTTGAGCTTCATCCATGTTGTGTTTTGAAGCTGACATTTGGGACCTCATTTAGACCCCAAAACACTTCTGAAATTTCAATCATGAAGCTCAAATGTAACACTCACACTGTGACCACGTCCACACCTGGAGACGCTGACGGTTCTCACCCACATGTGACGCTTCATTCCGTGTGTCTTCGTCTCAGAGTGTCAGAGTCAAACTGAAGCTAATATCCAGCATCTTGTAAATTCACAAAACACACAGTTATTGAAAATGAAATATATGTTCCATCATGTTGCCCTCTGAGGACCAAGACCTGTTAGTATAGTGGATCTTGGTTTAAAACCTAAAGGTGCCCCCCCCCCCCCCCCCCCTCTTCACCCTCCAGCTCTCCCAGTGACCTTGAGGCCACCTTGTCCTCCATTCACCGAACTGGGCTGTAATACCGCAGGCTGGGGCGACCAAACGGAAATAAAAAGCCCATTATGTGTTGCCCGCGGCGGGGGCTTGTTGACTGGGTTTTATTACAGCGGGGGATGAGAGCGCTTGATGCCTTCATTTAGGGCCCTGAGCACCCGGCGCTGACAGCACCGTGACAGCACCGGCCCCTGTGGCACCGCAAAAAAAGAGGCCGTCATTGGTGTGTGTGTGTGTGTGTGTGTGTGTGTGTGTGTGTGTGTGTGTGTGTGTGTGTGTGTGTGTGTGTGTGTGTGTGCAACAGCGTCCATGTCCTGGCTGTCTGTAGTCCAGGCTGGCATGGTGGAGGCCCGCTCGTAAAAGCTGACAGCTAGACATATGTATGGATCCCCCATTAAAATTTTACTACTAATCACTATGGATGGCGAGCCCGGCTACTAGCTGGCTCACAACTCAAACACAAGCATACACACACAGTCGCATACTGTATGCACACGCAAAGACATAGGACAGGGAGCTGAAACATGTGCGCATGGAGACACATTGACACACGCGTTGGACTCGGTGGAGAATTAAACAGAGCTACATTGAATATGACTATTGTACCATAAGTGGCTCCACCACAGGGAGTGGTGTCCCTCCCTAGTTTGGACTTTGCTGTGTCCTTATTGTATCATATATGGCACTATAAAGCTCATTACGGTGATTATTGTGTGATTTGTCTGATATATTGGGATCACCACAGTCTGCATTGTCCACGTGGTTATTTATAGTCAAATATGATGTTATAACTCGGCGTTATATCTCTCTTCGTGTATTTCATGCATTCTCTTGCGGCGGATGGAGGTAAAGTTCATCAAGGGGTTGGCAGACCCATAAAAGTCGATGTTGCGTATCTTAAGACCCTTCCACGTTGTGTTGTAATGTTATCAGCTGAAGTGTCAGGAGGAAGATAAAGAGGGAGGCGGCTGAGAGGGCAGTGCAGGTAACATTGTGTTGGATAAAAAGCCAGCAGGTGGAAGGGTACGTTTGGAATGTTCCCTCTGCTGATAAACTAGATCCTTCAGTGACCTCTTGACACCCCTGGGACGCTCGAAGCCTCACATCCGGTAGTCAGATAAGACCTATTTCTACGTGGATGTGACGATGATGGTGAAGTTCAAAGTAAATAAAAAATAAAAAAATGTGTCTCTCAGTGGGCCAGAGATTAGACACGCCCCAGTAAGAGCTTTTATTTACAGAACGTAGACTGCAGCCATCATCGGTCCGCCGCGCTCTCTCACCTCCTTCCATTAATTCCCGTCTCCGTGGTCTCGGGTGAAGCTGTGTGACTTAAGGAAGGCCAGAAGAGTTACTATCGGTGCGCCCTGTGTTGTGAGGGTTATCCAAACCAACGTTACAGCCCTGTCGCTTACGCGTGTGTGTGTGTGTGTGTGTGTGTGTGTGTGTGTGTGTGTGTGTGTGTGTGTGTGTGTGTGTGTGTGTGTGTGTGTGTGGGAGAGAGACGGGCGGCGTGTGTGTTTGTGTGCTGGCAATGGAGTAAATAAACACATCGTTGGGGAGGTCACGGAGGCAAAGGTGAAACGGCGGTTGCAATCGATACCCCTAGGGTGTGTGTGTGTGTGTGTGTGTGTGTGTGTGTGTGTGTGTGTGTGTGTGTGTGTGTGTGTAGGCAGGTGTAAGCACCCCTCCTCCCTCTGCCTCTCCCTTGCTAACTCTGTTACCCCACTTGTTAGCCAGTGAAGGGTGACCCCACACACTCTCACACACACACACACACACACACACACACACACACACACACACACAGAGCTGATAGAAGCACCTGACTAATGGGCCATAATGAGAGGCGACCACAGAGGGAAGCTTCTTTAACGGCTCGCCCAGGGGACTTGGGTCTGTGTGTGTGTGTGTGTGTGTGTGTGTGTGTGTGTGTGTGTGTGTGTGTGTGTGTGTGTGTGTGTGTGTGCATGTTCATAGGCCATTTGGTGTGTGTGCATGTCCGCATGCGTGTGCATAGGTGCACCGTGGGTGACCCCGCTGCAGCACCAAGGTGTCTGTCCTAATGTCATTAGCTGAGGGCAGTGTGAGGTCAGGCCGCTGCACGTGGAGAATCCTTCCTTACTGTAGCAGCCAGAGGGTGTATTAGAGAGGCGGACGACCCCGCAAAGACATTTTCCTTGTTATCACAAATTATTACCTGCATTTCCTCGAGTTAGGTGTAGATTTTAAGGTGCGAAAGCAAATTAGATTCCTCCCCCCCCCCCCCCCCCCCCCTCCAGCTCCCTGGGTCGGGTATGAGAGGGGATGGAAGGGAGATGGATTTTAATTATTTAGCTTTTCAAATGTGAGAAAATAGTGAAAAGTGACCCGTTGTAATCAAATTGCGTGTTGTTTTTTTCAGAGCAACTGTTTCAAACCCAAAGATCGGCAAAATCTCACATTTGAGCAGCTGAAGCCAACAATGTTTTCATTTCTTTGCTTGAGAAATGACTTCAAAGATGATTTTTTTGTTTTTGACAAATCTTTTCAGCAGAATTTGAGAGTGAAGTGAATCGCTTTGGGAACGTTGTAAGAATTAGAGCGGCATGGATTTTTACAATCATTTGGACTCGATTTGTTTCCTCGATTTGTTTGAGAATCCGTTCCAAACCCAAAGTTTTTAAAGAATAAAAATGATGAAGCTGGAGCCGACAAGTATTTTCACACCCATCCCCAAATAGTAACCGCTGCCTGTCTGTCAGTGTAATGCCTCCAGATTAGATCACCCACAGTGTGTATTGGCTAGACGTGACCACCAACCCCGTCTCCCCCTTTCTCCCCCTGTTCCGTCAGCCTCTCTGAGTCGATAAGCCTCTATTCTCCTCTTTTTCGCTGATATGATCGGTGTCTTCAGAAGCACTCAGGCCACTTTTTACAGCAACACGCTAACTCGCGGCTATCAGGGAAAAGAATCACGCGAGCCCGTCCGTCTGCGTAAGTGTGCGGCCGCCCCTCGTGCGTGCGCTCCTGCGCGCGACTCCTCTCGTCCATCTAGCTGTCGGCGTCTATCGACCAGGGCCATCATGTGTGTTTTGGCCCGAGCGAGGCCACAGATGCTGCGGGGCTATTAGGTGCCCATTGTTTGTTTTGAATGGCAACGGAAACAAAATTGGTCTCATTCTGATCTTATTGTGGGTAACCCTACCTCCCTCTGTGGCCAGGGGAGGCAAAAACCAATCCTAATTCACTTACCCCGCCCCAGCATTGGCTTTTCTAATGCTTTTTGAGGGATGAAAATATGGCGACATGCAATAAGTGTCAACAGCACGGAGGCCTTAAAAGCAGGATAGATGGACAGATACGTAGAGGAGTGGATGGATGAATATATCTGTATTGCTTTGTTCCTTTCTTTCTTTTCTAGCACCTTCCACGTCACTATAGTTCCCTCCTTCTCAGCTGCTTTGCTGCCTATTTCCAACTGTCCTTCCTTTCCTTTTCTCCCTTTTGTACCTCCTTGCTCTCTTCCTCCCTGCGCCGCATGGCTCCAGCCGGAGCATTAGTGAGGCATCGTGATTGGCCTGTAATTTATGGGGTCCATAAGTGGGCCAGATTGATAGGGCTGTTTAAGGGGAGCACACCGAGACGCCACTTTATTTAATACATAGAGACAGACCCTGAAGATATAGGCTTAACCTCAGTCAGTGTGAACGCACACACACGTATGTGAGGACATCGGTCTTATGTGTGTGTCATGTACATGCACCGATATAGCTGTACACACGCTTATACTCCCAGTGTTCATCGACCCTACAAAGATATATATTTTGTATCGCTCAGTGAGAAAACGTTGTTGTAAAGTGTGTGAACCGGCCCTTTAACTGAGACGCCGTCATTTCTACGTGCTGTGCGCGTAGAGAGACGACAATACGCAGCAATAGGAAACACGACTCAGAGTTTAGGAGAGGAGCTGGAGAGTGGATGCACATTTTTACCCTTTTAAACAGAGTTGACATTTTGTGAAATGTAGGTCAGGTCAACGGTCAAAGTTGTTAGAAAGCAACCTTATCGACCTCTTTATAATCCCTAGTAAATAATAATCGATGGCACGACCATATCATCTGACTTCTGCAAAATCTCCCTCGACACGCACTCAAACTGAGATATTTCCATCAGCTACTCTTCCCGTGCAGTCTCCCGTGTCGGCTTGTTTGGGTGTTGTCTGCCTCGTCCTCCCAGCCAGAGCAAGTCCTCCGACTCTCAACCCAGCAGCGAGCAGCCAATCCTCACAGGCCAAAGCTCTGGAGAGAAAGACGATCTGCCCACAGCGGGCCAACCCTGCCCTCTCATCTGCCCTTCACACACACACACACACACACACACACACTCAGACCAGCCCTCTCCTCTGCCCCCTGTAATGATGTCTGTTGACCTCTGACACAAAGGCTGCCCTGGCAGATTAGTTTACAAGTGGCCGAGGGACTCTGGGTTTCAAATTCTAACCCTTACAATTTTCTGCATTGATTATGAATACATTTTTTTCCTCTTTTATTCCTGTGTGGTCATGCCACCATCGTCAGGACAGCCCTTGAGTGATGTAATACCACTGTATCCACGCAACTACATGTCGTATTTTTTTAAGCAGTGCGAGTTCAGGAATACTGTAAACCACATATTAGGAATTGTGCTGGTAAAATGTCTTAAAACACTTTATGAAATCCGTTATGAAAAAGGGGCAAAAGTAGTTTTTTTGCCCATTCTTAACTCAAGGTTTACTTACAAGCCCTTTGTTGGAGCTCCGTCTCATGGTCCTCATCAACATGTGGAGTCTGCTCGGTTGCCACGGTGCCGATGAAGACCACTGGATGCCTCTGCTTACATTACTGCTGATGGTTGGCGTCCTCCATTCCCCGACAGGTCAAAGGGGATCCAATGCTGACTTACATAACGTGAAATAAGCTAAAACACACACACTCTTTCTCAACAAACATAAGTACTACCGACCCCTGAATGCATTCTCCGTCACCTCTAATATATGCACGCATTCAAGCGCTCGCACACACACACACACACACACACACACACACACACACACACACACACACACTCACACAGTCGGACGTCAGCGATGAGAAGTGGCAAGTGAGTAATAGCCTGGCTGTCTGGCAGCCAGCTGCTGGGCCTACTGTTTACATGCCAACTGATTACCCTAATTTCAAATGCATGCATGGCAGCTAGGCTGATAAATAGTCCCCCCCCCGCCCCCCCTCCTCCACTACCACCACCCTCTATTTCCCTATTGTCAGCCACTGCAGGCTAGTCAGCCAGGCTGCAGGACCCATAATACCTTTTTGATTATTCAATAAATAACCCATAATTTGACATTGATTGGGGCCGCGAATGGGCTTTGTGGGGAGGAGGAGGAGGAGGAGGAAGGATTGGTTAGGTGGGTGTGCAGGGTATCGACCAGTGGTGGTCAGTGCTTCGATGACCACTGGTCGTTGGGGGTCATCCCCAACAGAGAGAAAGGTGTGTGTGTGCGTAGGAGCCTCTCCTCTGATGTGATTAGGGTAAAGGTCATTAGTTCAGCCTCATTGCTTATTGTCCAAACAAAGATGTCCAAGACTAATGGAAGCTACTTAATAATTTGGGTGAAAGATGAGCAACAGTGACGTATCGCAGATGGACCTGTTTTCGTTTCCTCCTCATTTGATTGACCTATCATGGGTCACATTTGCTGGTTTGTCTTCATGCACATTTGAATCGTTCTGAGGCTCGATGTGAAGGCGACTAGTCGAGGGGATCGCTGCCGTCTCAACCCACCAGCAGCTCGGCGGTACAGCTCGGCGGTGATTAGAACCACCAGTGTTTGGTCACATTTGTTGGCCTTAGGCACATTATGTTAACCACCCTGATGAACATCGATCGCTGATTCTTATCTCTGCTTCCGGCAATACGACCTCACTTCATTGCTTTTCAAAAAATTTGCCAATGTACCTCGGCCCCAAATTATCCCCATTGCTTTTGGTGAGCGCTCCACCGTGACATGGTTAGTATGGACCGTATTGAAACCTGTCCCCGGATGGATTATTCCTTTCTCCTAAGTAGGATGGATTTTATGGTGCTTGCCTGATCACTATCTGAAACCCACTAATCGTTTGCATGCATGTGTGTGTGTGTGTGTGTGTGTGTGTGTGTGTGTGAACCCCGCTGCCTTGATGTTGCCATTGAAGTGTCCCTGGCGTTGTACTTATTGGAGTTCCCTGATGTTAGATATTGGAATATTGATCTGGGAGAATGTTTAGCTTTCACTCTTCTCTGGTTTCATTTATATGCTCACACAGCTGACGCCCGCTTCACACAGCGGTACAAGCTGCAGATGTGGCAGTACATGAGGGACCTAGATCAAATCAAACTCTCAATCAATGCTGGGGAGGGGGAAGGAAAAGAAATCAGAGTAGAAGATTTGGGTTTCAGAGGGATTTCACACTCAGCATCTTGCATATCTGATGGGAGATTGGAGCCACATTGAGTAGAAAGGAACACTTAAAATGGTATGAAATGATTGTATTTGTATCGGCAGTATGGGGGACTAACACTACAGTCAAAGATCTCCACCTGCTTCATACCTACATTCTGCCAGACAACGGTTACACTGTGTTCTACCGGCAGTCCCATTACTGCAGAAGTTGACATCACAGCTCAGGACACTCACACACACTCTCACACACACACACAACACCACACACACACACACACACACACACACACACACACACACACACACACACACACACACACACACACACACACTCAAGTGTCTCAAGAACAGACTCATGCAGTCATCGCCACTTAAAAGGCAGTTGATGACTTCAAAAGGGAAAAAACGACGAACAGCAGCCCTCCACGTTTCAGAGACAGCGGCTCAATGAGTCTCCCTTTTAACAACAGTTGCATTACAGCGGCTTCCTATTAAATACCTTCTCCCAATTGCCCATTATTCCCCGCTATAAAACCACTGCAGACTGCATCGGGAGGGCTGTTTTACCCCCCCCCCTCATCACCCCTTGTCCTTTTGTTTCGGAAAACATGTTTCAACTAAATGCAACTAAGAGAGCTATGAGAGAGAGAGAGAGAGAGAAGGAGAGAGAGAGAGAGAGCGAGCAGGGGAGGGGAAAGAAAAGGTAATTTAATGAAGTGAAACGTTTGATGTTGTAAATAAAAAGCAGACTGGTCGTGGGTGAGAGGCTGGGGCTAATGGACTTTGTTGGATGGTAGGTGTGGAGCTGCTGATCTTTAAAAAGCCTAAATAAAAAGTGAACTTCTCAGAAACGATGCCAAGAACCCCCCCCCCCTCCTCCTCTTCCGACCCCCCTTTGCTAGATCCCTCGCCTGGAGCATTCACTTCACTGGTGGGGCTGATTATGCAATTACAGC
Organism: Leptoclinus maculatus; assembly: GCA_032191485.1. Taxonomy (NCBI): domain Eukaryota; kingdom Metazoa; phylum Chordata; class Actinopteri; order Perciformes; family Stichaeidae; genus Leptoclinus; species Leptoclinus maculatus. The sequence continues at coordinate 20,981 of JAVDOI010000435.1, forward strand.
AAGGTAAAAAAAATAAAATAAAAGCACCGCCAACCCGCCTCATCTGAGTGTGTGGGTGCGTAATTATGTGTGTTTGCATCCATGTATGTGTGTGTCTTACATACCAGACACTCCTATAGTTTTAATTCTTAGGGAAATAAAAGGTTAGGAATGAAGGAGACGAGCAGTGGAAAGGAAAGGAAAGGAATGAAATATTCAGGAGGAGTTGAGAAGTTAACAGAATAACAAGAGTAAAGTACAAGTGTGGAAGATGAGGAGCGGAGAGAATGGGGAGTGACAGGAATGTAAAAGTGGAAGGCGGGAATAAAAGAAAAGGACGAGAGTGGTTTAGAAGTTAAAAGGAAAAGGGGAAGGGAGAGAAATGAGAACACACGATTATGAAGGTTAAACAATGGCAGTGGTCATTACGCTTCACTTTCAATGAGAAGGAGGAGAGAAATCACCCCCCATTTATAATTCATATCCTCAATTACCACTAATAAAGTGGCATGAATGGGGCCAGCCCAGGGAATGGCGCAGGCACAATTACATGTAGTATAGCCTGGCATTAACATTTTCTATTTGAACATTTTTCAGCCTCAATTTCTCTCGGAGTTAATAAGAGCGATGATCCCTCCTTGACTTTTTCATGAAATTATTGTATGGTTATAATATTCCAATCTATTAGCCCCCCCCTCTTCTCCATAATGTATTCTGCCATTTAATAGCCTGACCTGGCTGGATAGAGAGATGGGAAGAGAGAGAGAGAGAGAGAGAGAAGGGGAAGAGAGAGAACATGACATTGATGAGAGGAGTGGGTCTTGTCGTTTTGACCCCAGAGGGGGTGAGACAAAGGTCTCATACATCCCATACAGCCTCTGAATTGAGGTCTCTCGCGAGGCCGTGCCTATCATCTGGAAAGCTTTCTGTGGACGGAGTGCTGCTTTTCTCCATCACTCTGTCGGGCTGATTTTGAATCTCAAGCAAGAAACTTGGTCAACCCAACTCGTGAAATACCGGTGCTTGGTCAGCGCCCATCGGCGTCTTGATAACGACGCACGAGGCACGCTATAGCTAACGATGCACCCGGCTGTCAATGTACTCCAACGTAAACCCATCTGCGTCATTATTAGACGATTGGAGCAACTACTGTAGTACGAAGAGTGAGAACGTCTGCTTACTGCGGGTGGGACCAGAGGTTTGATGGGTCAAACAAACGCAGGACTTTCACCCAGCAGACCGCTGTTCATGTCCTGTTTGAAACCCAACGTTGACTTATTTTTGTTACGTAACTTCCATACTTAACCAGTTACCAGGAAAAGGAACATCAACCTGTTCCACCATCACTATAGATCATTCTGGATTACCTACCCTTTAGTACAATAATACAATTTACTTATTTAGTATGTGCTAAAGAAATACTTCGATGCACGTATGATATATATATATATACGATATATAACAAATAATGACAAGTCGTCGGCATAGATATAATTTCTGCAGGACGCAAGTTGTAGTAACTGTGTAAACTCCGTGTGTTTGCAAAATCAAAAGAAGCTTACAGTATCATCTTACCCAGGGACACATACAAAAGCATCAAAGGTCCAGGGCCACGCTCCAGCATTCGCATCGCATTATAATGCCGGTCGGTCGCTGCTCTGCTGCAGCGTGGAGCCACGTGCCCGATCCTCGGGCTAGTCGTCTAATAGGCCCGTTTACTCCACCTCTCTTTATCCTGCTCTCTTTTTCCCTGCCTCCCCTCTATCCCTCCATCATTTCCCCCACATAACATGGCAAAAGTATTCAGCAAACCTGCCCGCCTGCTTTTTATACAAAATAACAAAGTGTTCAGAGCTTGTAAAACACCGCAGGACTGACAGTTTAGCAGACTTCCCACAGCCCAGAAACTTCTATTGTGGGAATAGAATGGCACATTTAAAAAGGCGATGAGCTGTGCCAGGTACAGACACAAGTCATTATGGTAGAACTACTACAGATATCCTTTTGTGGTGAGGCAACTCATTTAAGTGCTACACCTCCGATACTGGGATTTCTGTGGCAATCACACCCCTCGCTAACACACGCACACACACACACACACACACACACACACACACACACACACACACACACACACACACACACACACACACACACACACACACACACACACACACACACACACACACACAGATGGAGAAAGGAGGGGACAGACTGAAAAACCTCTCTCGCTTACTATCTCTTTTCTTACATTTACTCATGAAAATCGTGCGCACACACACACACACACACACACACACACACACACACACACACACCCCATGTGGCTAGCTGAGAGCCAGCTGTTCCTTTCCACTTCACATCACTATGGGCTAACGACTGCTAATCCCCCATAGCGTTTCCCTCAAAGGAGCTAAGGCAGCAGCCATGATCTGACTCCTATTGAATTCCAATTACCCTCCACCGGGATTTCACAATAAGAGTCCCCCCCCCCCCCCCCCCCTACCACCACCTTCCCTCATGGTTCGCACCATCACAACAAGAGCCACCCACACGCATACAGCCTGGAGATACAGTAACATCAGGAACACATGTTTATTGTTACACACTAGTTATTTGTTTTTATGATCTAAATTCAATTATATTTAGATGCTTTGGCAGTACCGAGCGCTTAACTTGATTTGAACCAAATTGAACTGAGGGAGACCCTCCCCCCCCCCCCCCCCCCCCACCACCACATAGCAACAGTTGCATCCTTGACTGGACTTGCCCACCCCTTTCTTTCTAGCCTGGCAGGTTTGCCCCTCTCTGCCAGGCAGGGTCCCTTGTAAAAGAACAGCTTCAATGAATGGAGGCCCAGCAGGGAGCCAGGCATGCTCGCACTCTTAAAACCCTCCCCTCTCTTCAAGCACACAACACCCTCCCTCGCCTCCTTCCTCTATCCCCTCCTTGCCTCCTGCACTCATGCTCTTTCAGTTCTAGTTAATAACTTTATAGGCACGTATGAGGACCAATTGTGCGACGCACAACATCTCTAACAAGCAGCTCTTGATGCATTCAAACAATCATGGGATGATAAATCTTATGGTTTGAAAACGTGTACAGTGCTAATCAACAATATCTATAATCGAGTGTAACGGCTCCAAAACCAAAGGACCTGTAGCACTACAAGTCTTTCCCCCTCCTTCTCTCCCCCCTTTCACCCCACATATCTGGTTTGATTTTACCCCATGAAGCGGTGGATTCCAGTCTTTCAGAGAACAACACTGGGCAATAAAACAATGGGTGGCTCGGGGGGCTGCACTGTAGGGACGGAGGGCGATGGGATTCCTGGTAAAGTCTGAGGCAAAATGCTGCTATGGTTACAGCGGGTGGGACTGGGGTGGAGAGGGCTAGGCGTGCTGGGAAAGTAGGTGTTGTGATAGGAGGAGAAATGCCAAGAATCAGGGATGTAGCGGAGGTCAACGTCGACGACACCTTTTAGACACTGGCATGCATTTACACTCAAACTCACTTTTCCGTGAGAAAGTAAAATCTGTTTTGAGTGCTATTCGTGCCAGTTAGCCGAGGGAGCGTTAGCGCTGATTCCCGGGGAACGTTAGCCTATTCATTCGCCTACTGAGTCATCAGGTCCCGCTAGCGTTAGGTGACTGTGGGGTCCAATTGTGTTGGTGGAAAATGACCAGACTGTGAAGACTAACAGCAACAGGTAGTCCTCTAACTTGGGAATCAGGACACAGAGGGACTAACATGAGGAGTCCTAGTGCTCAAATCAAAAACGTGACGAAGCCAATTGCGAACAATGTCAGTCCCCGAGCTGGTTAACTGCCTGAAGGGCCGTTGGAATTAAAGAGTATATTCTTAGTGCCCACCCTCACAATCAATCAAATAACCAGAACGGCCGATTGAAAATGAATAAAACAAGAATATTCATACTGATTGCACAGCAAAAAATGAAATATAATTCAGTTACAGCATTAATGAACTGTTGCCAAAAAACCGCCATGTCAGTTGGTTTATGTGATTGTTTACCATAATCGTCAGCGTCTGGTAATGACCTCGAGGTGGCTGAATGGAATAACAGAAAACCGTTAAACTGGTAAAATGATTCCATCTACAGCACCCAGTGTGTCTGCTGTGAGTGGGGTGGAGGCTAAAGGTGGAGGCGACTTTGTGTGGCACTCTGAACTGTGGTATTGGCCCTAATGTTTTTTTTCCCTTCTTAAAATGTCCTCATTCCCACTTTAATGTCTCTCTACTTTTAGATGATTACAGTATAATGGAGAGATGGAGTCATGGCATGGTTTATTACTACACACACACACACACACACATACTAGCATCCAAATATCCCCAAGGACACACGGAGACTTAGCAACAGGAGTAGTCCAAGAAAGAAGATTACATTTTGAGTTTTCCATGCTTAGACAGCCTGGTATGTTTTGACCTTTTGAATCTGAACATGACTCAAACGCTGTTTACAGCCGAGCTGAATATGTAGACAAAGCTCCTGTTGGTCTGAACTTAAATGGACATTTAATATGAACACAGGTCAATTCAAACTTTGTCTTTTCTTTTCCTTCCCTTTACACCTTCCCTTCCTTCCTCGCTCTATCACAGTTACACCTATAGTATTCATCACAGGTCTACTATTCAGCCAGAACTGCAATTTATAACATCAAAGCGGCCGTCATACCAGAAATTGAGGGAAGAGAAAAAGTGTTTCTCACTTCTTTTTATTCCCTTTTTCCCCTGTTTTCTTATATCCTCGCTCAAACTTTCGCTCTGACGTGTTCGAAGTTAAAGGTCGTGCCGTATGTAAAGCTACGTTCAAGGGGAAATTGAAGTCGTATAACAATACGACTTCAATTTTCCCTTTGTTGCACTAATGCAACACGTCGTTTTAATATCACGGGGGTGCAAAGTCTGGAAAAATAAGCGACAACTGCTTCTTTCTGAAGAGGGAAAGCGCGGTCGTTTTCACCAAAGGAACGGGCGGATAAAGACATCGGGCTCTTCAGCCAGGAGAGTTGTGTTGTTGATGCCCCCCCGATTATCGTGGCAATATATCAAAAGTTTTACAAGCCCCGCTGCGCAGTCCAGCTGTTAAACGAGACTAAGAGACGAGCAGAAGAGGGAAGCGGTCTCAGAACCATCGGTGATACGGAGGAAAGTGACGGGATTCACTGCCAGCCGGAGACGCCGTACGTGGCAAATTGGACATGAGGGCGCATTGATGGTTATGACTTGAACGGAAAAACATGAGGGAGGCATTGTTCGGTTCATTTTGATTCTCTCCTGCGAGTGTGTGTGTGTGTGTGTGTGCGAGTGTGTGTGCGGCGCGGCCATCTATCCTCTCAGACATGTTTAATAGGGCTTTGGCTGCGTTGACCGAGGGTGTAAATGTGTCATACTTTATTAGAAATCCCAAAGAAGAGGGCTAACATTAATCACTGGCTCTTGTTTATGAAAGTCATAAATGTTTCACTGAGTGCTTTATTGTTGGCTGCCAAGATTTGGAGAAGCGTAGAGGGGTCCTTAATGTGTGTGTGTGTGTGTGTGTTCAGTCGGCCACTGTGTCACGGTAGCACCCCAAACCTATGAGAAACAATCTCTCTCTCTCTCTCTCTCTCTCTTGCTCTTTATTTTGTCATGTTGTCAGGCAGTATGACATCACCCTGCCCTTTGACCCACATAGTCAGGAGAGCGCTGATTGGATGATTGGCTTATGGAGGACATCCACATTGACTCCAAACTCGATTCTGCTGATGTCAGGCGCTATTAGAACTGACGACATGCACCCACGCCGATAGGGTGGGACAGTGTGTGTGTGTGTGTGCGTGTGTACAGTGTGTGTGTGTGTCTGTGTGTGTGTGTGTGTGTGTGTGTCTGTGTGTCCGTGTGTGTTGGTGTGTGTGCAGTCATGTTCAGGGTTATATAGGTCAAATGTCTGAAGCTAAAACATCTCCCAGCTGAAATACCAGGCGAAATGTCAAAGTCTGCCACCGTGCAATCCCTCAGATCAATAGTTCAATTGGACATAAAGACGTCGTTCTATCCACCGGGGCTAACGTGATACATCATGTGGCAGACTCCGTCTGAACCCCTTTAACCACAACCAGCTCGAAACCAGTACCGTGGTAGCCCCGATACGGCTCCCATCCTGTGGAGAGGACGTTGGTTTTAAGCAGCTTCATCTTTTGGGAAATGTGTCAGCTCGTAGTTCTTTACCGCAAAATCGTCGTTTCCCCTGCACAACAGAGATCCCCGGCTCCAATGCTTCATGGGAAGTCACACAGAACAAGACGTCTATTTTTGATAATCTCTGTGACAGGTGTTGAACTTTCATTTCCCGCCCAGAATCCTGAATGAACATATTATGGAGCTGTAAGAGTGAATGTCCCTCTCTGGGCCCTCTCCCGCTTCAGACGCTCACTTTAAATACGCCATAGATTCATAAGATCACCGCTGCACGGGTCCCGTTGTATCTCCTCTCACGACCTCTGTGCAATCGTCGCTGCTCTTTTAGCTCCCCCCCCCCCCTTCCCCAAAGTCCCACTTCAAGGCATAAAAGTGATAACGACACATCTAAAACGGCGAGGGGCGCACAGCGGCTACGTTGCTCGTGAAATCACGACAAACCGTAAATTCCAAGAGCCTCCGTCTCCGTCCTCCTCCTCCTAGTTAAGTGTGGAATAATGTCATCTTAATGATTATTTTTTTTCGCGGTGTGCCATAACAGCATAATTCAGGGAGGGCATAATGATTTTTTATGCCCCTGACATATTGTTTTGCGGGGAGTGACATAAAAGCACGGTGACATGTGGCATTTTGGGAAAGGTCAGGCGCTCCATCTCGGCCGCCCGTCCATCTTCATAACGTCGCCACTTGTCATATGGAAACTGGCATCACCAATCTTTGTCTCTCCCTTGTCGCTCGCTGACCCCCGCCATCCTCCTGATTCTCCTCCTTTTCTCTGTCTCCTTCCTTTTCCCTCCCCCTTTCATTTTACGTCGCTCTTCATTCCCGTCGTGTTTTGTTGTGAGGAGTTTTTTTTTTGTGTGTGTAACACGGAGCAAATTATCACGATAGGGAATATGAAGAAGACACACACGCGCATGCAGAAGGCCTCGGGGGTGCTGCGGGGGGGGGGGGGGGGACCGCATGTCAACACCAGCTGTGAGGATTGCGGTGACAGAGAGAAGGGCTAATACTAATGTGATAAATACGTCAGCACTCACTCCGGGCACATTGTGCGTGTCGGTTCGTGTTTGATGGTTGCACAAAAACCTCCACAGAGCCAGCTGCTGCAGCCGGACGGAGATTTAGACGATTCCCGACCTCGAAAACATGCCAGTTTGCGAACGGTCGATGCCACAAGTGAACAAAACTGTCACGTTTTGCACACGTCACCATCTGCATCACCATCGGTCTAACCATTCACTCTTAATGGCCGACTGTATAAGAACAACGGCAGTGAGGAGAACACGATAATGCCGGTATCGCATAGAATGAGAGTTACGTTCGTGATTCTGATGCCCCAATGCATGCTGGGAGGTTTCCCTTTACTTGATTTTAGGTATACAAGTAAAAAGTATTCAACTAAAAGAACACATCTTAAGCGTCAATCCTGACTAAAACAGGGAGCAGCTGTGCTCCTGGGAAATGATGTCCTCTTGACAGACTCTGAATAAATAGAGGTCACCAACTCATTGTTCCTACTTATTCTAAATGATGCCAAGTTATCGCGTTTCTTCGCACTTTAATGACATATTGGTCACGTAGCGCCTTTTCACACGATGCAGCATCAGAACATCTTGCAATCTATCCGTCTCCTCTCTCCTCCCCCTCCGCCTCCATCCCCTGTCTGTTCCTCCTCCATCTCCTGACTTTGTCAGACCCTCCTCTCTTGTTTCGCCAGCCTGGGCGGTGGGCGGTGGGCGTGGCAGCCCCCGCCGTCCTCCGTCCTTTTCCACTTCAAATTACCGTTTTCCTGTGTCTTAAGGTCCACACCTCCCCTCTCAATTGTTCAGTGTGTGTGTCAAACAGCGGCGGTCTGTGGACTCCCGGTTAAAAATGACATGGTCCCCCCAACGCACGGTGGGGATAATTCACCCTTTCTGCAAGGATGGCAACACACACATGCAGATAGAGTCAACAGTGCATGTGCACAGAGTCACTGGGTGTGGGGGGGGTGACAGAGGGAGCGAGCTGCAAGTGTTTGCAGGATCACGCAGTGCCATGCAGGGTGAGTGAGGTGTAATTTCTCGGCAGTAATACTCAACACTCCGGCCCTGACAGCTTTAATGGTGATGGCCTTATTATAGAGAGGACACCTCGTGTGTGTGTGTGTGTGTGTGTGTGTGTGTGTGTGTGTGTGTGTGTGTGTGTGTGTGTGTGTGTGTGTGTGTGTGTGTGTGTGTGTGTGTGTGTGTGTGCATTCTAATGGTGATGGCCGTATTATAGTGAGTGGAAGACGGCTGAAAGGCTTGGATGTATACCACGCCACGTTTACTGACATAAGAATAATAGGGCAGAAGACGCCATGCCTGTTTGTGAGCGTGTTGGTGTGTGTGTGTGTGTGTGTGTGTGTGTGTGTGTGTGTGTGTGTGTGTGTGCGCGCTAATGAAGGCCATCTGGTGACTGTTGAAGTAGTATTGAGCTGTTTTGCGCTGATAAGGAGAACAGCGCTGTCCACACATTTGGCAACTGCAGAACAGAATAGAACAGAAAATATTGTCATATCTCCGTAGTGATATATATATAATCAATTTCCGGTATTTTCATCAGAAAGTGTACCCTTACTCAGAGAGCGTGTGTGTGTGTGTGTGTGCTTGCGGTGAGTTCTTCCTGTAGGTAGGGTAACACGACTCTTATGGGCCTGCGGTTCGTGTTATGACGGTCTGATTTACAGTCAAACACATGCCTTCCTCCCTCCTTTCCTCTCCTCTCCTCCCCTCCCTCCTACCGCCACGATTGTTAGCTAATCCCCTCGTCCGTCTGCGTTGTGCTGACTTCCTGTAACTACACACTGCCACGGGACCAGCACCTGCTGAGCCGTTGCAGCAAAGAGAAAAGGGCTGCGTGTGGTTTCAGGAGAGCTAACGGACAGGCTGTAGCCGCACAGCAGCACCAATTGTCGGGAGGCAACGTGGGTTTAACCTCTTCCTTCTATTGCGAAACTAAGGGTGCGCCGGGCCTCTTTCCTTGTTGTTTTTTTCTCAGAAAAAATAAATCACTCGTGACACGAATTATAACAGAAGTGTGTTTTAATAAGGCTCGACTACAGGCTTTCATTCAACAACACAGAACTGGTGATTTGCTGTCTGCACGTCTGCGTTTCGTATGTCTGATTGAGAGCTTAAAGGTAGTTTATGCCGAGGACGTCCTTCCTCTCCAACAGCGAGAGCACTTGATCCTGAAAGATCCGCCTCTCATTTCAGTCTGTAAACAAGCTCGCTGTTGTTTGTGTTTACCCTGGATCACCACCACGGGCCTAAACTCCGGCTCCACTGCTGCCTAAATGCACGATGAGTTTCCTTAATAGTTCCCCTAAATAGGCATATCTGAGTTATAAGCAACATTATAACTCTTATTATTTTGTATGATTTAACAGGTACGTCCTGTGGATAACAAGCCTCACTTAATATTACCCTAAATTACTTTTATGAGTCCTAAATTATGTTTTTGTTTGTTTGTTCTGGATCACCATGCAAGGCCTCGATATGACCATACGTCCTTATTAGTAGGGATAATAAGGTCCATTAAATAACTGTTTTAAGTACGTTCACATGAGAGCTATTAGTGAAACATTAAAACGTGGCTTTCACTGCTAAAGGAGACCTGAATAGGAACATGTAACACATACTACACTTGTACTTTTGCATGGAAACATAATTAGCTGCACAACGCAATGCAGAAATCGCATCATTTAATAATTGCTGCTTTTGTCAATGGAGTTCTGAATTCAGACTCACAAAACTAACTGCTTCAAATTCTGCTTCACGTCACACGTCACCATCAGTGCATTCGGTGGGAGCGACACCGTGTTTGTATCCAAAGCCAGCACGGCTGATACCGCCGCATGTCGAGGCTGAGTTCACTGAACAAGAGGCCTCTCCCGATGTGCCGAAGGCTACATTTTTCATACGTAGTGATCTCTCAAATATGCTCTTATTTGCGCATTGAAAGCGCACACAGCCGATCGGCTTGTCACCTCCTCTGTCTGCCTGCTGCAGCACCGTAATGGGAAGGGGACGCCGTTGAAAGTCCCGAGGCTGTGGCAGTACAAAGTGCTGTTGCCTGAGGTGTGTGAGCGGGTGGGTATGTATAACACACGCGTATTTATATCTCTTTTTGTGTGTGTGAGGCTGAATGTTTCTGCTTGAACTGACTATAAACTTATATGTGTGTGTGTGTGTGTGTGTGTGTGTGTGTGTGTGTGTGTGTGTGTGTGTGTGTGTGCACACAACAGCAGACGCCCACAGAGACACCGGTCTGTCACATCCTGTGTGCGCGATAAGCCCTAATGACGACACCTTGTGATTGATTGAATTTTTGATTTGTCTGCTGAAGTCTAGCTGGCATCCTTTTCATCTGACGTGAAGAAGAAAAAAAGGTGTCTCAAGTGTGTGTGTGTGTGTGTGTGTGTGTGTGTGTGTGTGTGTGTGTGTGTGTGTGTGTGCGTGTGTGTGTGCACGTGAAGGAGCCTGTCTGTCTCTGTACACAGCAGGTGATGTTTGCCAATTTAACTCAACAAGAAGAGGCGAGTACAGCTTTACGTGGGTTAGCAGTGTGTGTTTAGAGAAAATGGTGTGTGTGTGTGTGTGTGTGTGTGTGTGTGTGTGTGTGTGTGTGTGTGTGTGTGTGTGTGTGTGTGTGTGTGTGTGTGTGTGTGTGTGTGTGTGCAAGGGTTATTACACTTATATTAATTCATCAGGCTTGTCCTACTGCTCTGCCCCCCTCCTTCTAACCTCACCTGACTCAACTCACATGTCAGCTCAGAGTGAAATGCTGGAGCAACACATTTAATTACAATAGTTGCTTTTGATTGATAACTGTGAACACTGATTACACAATATCCGTAAACATTTACATGTGTACATTGCACCCAAATTTGATTACATGCTCTTCACCAAAGTGCAAAAAAACACATATACAATAAACCCAATTCTCTCAGGAGCCTACAAGCTTTACAGGATAAAAACCTCATATTGCACGACTAACTGCATTGAGGCTGCTGGTGGGCTCACTGGTGGGCTCACTGGTGGGCTCACTGGTTTTTAGCTAGCCCTGTTACCCGCTTATCTCTGCTGGCTGAGTAACACTGAAGAACCAAGGTTTCCTGCCTACTTGACTGCTTCTGCAGGCTAGCAGATACAGCTAACTCTGCTAGCGAACTGTGTTCTAACAATGTTCTTCATTTTCTAAGTGAAAATAACACTGGACTAACTATTGGGGTTGGTCTACATTAACTAAACCTTTACTAGACTTTAGTGACATGTGTGCCACGTGAAACTAGCCTGTGAATGCTATTCACTCATGCTAATTGCTAGCACTTACCAGTACGACAAATTGTTAGTGCTAATCGCTAACATTCCCAGCACACACATGTATCCCAGCCTTCCCAGCCGCATGTGCAAATCATACGTATGACAACAGTTGGTATACCATCATCTAACTCAACGTGAATCAGCTATATATTATCTGTGTTGACTATGAACCCTTGCCCCCACCCCCAGTTGTAGCACTCCTGAAAAAGCCCATTTCCTGTATCACAGTAATAATAAAAGGACAGTGTCTCCCTGCGTGTCTACGTCCGTGTCCTATGATCTCACAGCTCTCTGTCCGGATCCACCCTCTTGCCCTCTTCTGTCCTCTAATCTTGTTTGTCAGAAGTAAATGAGCTGCCCCGGTGAGGTGTGTTAGCCACTAATGCATTTATTGCTTGATAAGAACGTGGCCCATGCAGGTCAACCTACCCACGGTCATAAAGCGGTCAAAAACAACAAGGTCATTAAGCTGTGCTAGTTGTGTCCATAGGTGGTGCTGCTTGATGCGGTGCTGCTTGGGACATGCGTGTGTTCTTTTTGAGCCAGCATGTGTTCCTGCTGTGTTACGTGTTGCGCATTAATAGTGAGGGGGGGCAATCACTATTGATAACGCTGCCGCTATCAATTAATCGTTAATCTCGTTCTGCCAGATTAGCCCGTCGTCCGATAGACTCCAGACTGACTGGAGACAATAAATACATATAGTCAATAAAACGGCAAAGCATCCTGGGAGAACAGGGAGACACATTGGGGGGGGGGGGGGGGGGGGGGGTGACACGTGTGCCAGGGTGGCAACATCACAAGCCATAAACCTGATGTCGGTTATAGCTTTACACTCTCTTGTCTTATCTGGATGTACTCAATTAACAGAAAAGAAACAGAAGAGAAGAGGAGACATCATTAAGACCGATGTCCACACTTTCCCCTCGCCGTTCTTTCACCAACAGGAAACCGCTTGTTGTCCAGCAAGACATATAAGACCTTCTGTCTCCTTCTTCTTCTTCCTCTGCCGCTGAGCCATTTCCTCTATTGTCAAACACACACACACACACACACACACACACTCTAATGGGTAATAGATAAAGGACTAATGCCTGTGCTGAGGAATAAAGATAGATGGATAGGGAGGGAGGGAGGAGAAGGGGAGAGGGAAGAAAGAGAGGAGTGAGTTATGAAGCGGTACCCAGGGGGTTAATTTCTCACAGGCAGTTTTCATACGCCACACACACACACACACACACACACACACACACACACACACACACACACACCCGCAGAGAAGGAGTAAAGGTGATGTCTGGCCGTGCCAAGCCGGTAGCATGCTAGTTAAAAGTGAATAAGTTTATGGCCGGTGTAGGCCCTCATACATCAAGGAGCAGTTTGTTTAGCCAGCAGTGTGACAGGGTACAGTAACATGGGCAGGGCCGGAGAGTGGCCACGCAGCTGTGATAAATGGGAGATTGCAGGAGGAATGGTGTCCCAGTGTGTGTGTGTGTGTGAGACATCAAAGCGTGTTTTTAGCTCTCAGATTAATGGCGATTCCAGTATTTGATCTGAGTGATTATTTTTTATTTTTCCCATTTGAGAAATCTCTTTTTGAAGCTGTAAATATTGCAAACACCTCTCTCCAGTCATGTCGCAGTACCTGGTGTGAAAGGATATTCCTCTGCAGTATTGACAAAAAGCTTACGGTGATGTTTTAAATTGAACAGTTTTATTTATTTATTTTCCTGCTTCGATTGTAGGTTTATTTATTTATTCCCAGGCTGAACTGTGAGGAGTAAGATAAGAATAAAAAAATAAAAAGTGTGCAATCCCTCATGGTAAACATATTTGCATAATTTTCTTTATGTTTTGTTCCAAAAAATTTGTAAATTCCAAAGAGCGTTCTGTGCTCAGCTGCTATTAGTTTATGATTTAATGTTTCACGTTTGGCAAATGCACGTCCAAGTGCAACAGTACGAAGCTCGACATTATCAGCAGCCGTTGTATTACAGACACAGTTACATGAGACAAAGCAGGATGCACAACAAAACTAAAACAGTCGAGGGAAGAGGAACGAATGTATCCTGTTCTTGTCATCACTGGTGGAAATTAAATAACCACATTTATACTGAAACTAAAGTGCACTTTAATGTAGCGAGTATTTATGCTATTCCTCTATTGTTCAGACACAGTATACTTTTCACCCACTACATTTATTGAGCAGACATAGTTACTAGTTACTTTTCAAATAATGATTTTAAAACCTAACTCCTTACCCCCTCCTCACCCTCACCCCATCCCTGTCCCAGTCTCTGCCCTGCACCGCTCCAGCTGTGGATCTGGACTGTACCACGGTGCTGAAAAACAATAGTGTGTGTGTGTGTGTGTGTGTGTGTGTGTGTTGCACGGCTGCAAACAATAGGCTCATTATCACGTACCCACAATGCAAACAGCCACTTCTACTGTTCTCCTGTGCATCGCCCGTTAGTCAGTGAGACAGTCAGACAGACAGGTGGGGGAGGAGGACAGGGGGGCAAGACCCGGAGACAGTCAGCGCGCCACGCAGCCGGCTCCGCCATTTCTCCACCCTCAATAACTCACTTTCCTCCCTCCTTGGAGAAGGGAAAACAATAAGATATAACAATTGGCAAATGGCTGAGGCAGCCGGAGCATTACAAATGAAATGTAATGTTGTTACAGTTTGGAAATAATGAATTATGAGGATAAGCGGGGATCTGTAAAATCGCTGTAGCGATTTACCGGGGTTTCATTTTTCAACTGTATTGAATTATGGGGAATTGGCCTCAGTCAACTGCAAAACACAGAACGAGGGAAAAGGAGGATGATTCACCGTTTCACTGTGTGTGTGAGTGTGTGTGTGTGTGTGTGTGTGAGAGTTTATGTTGTTGTGTGCAAGCATGTGCAACCCTGTGACTGTTTATTTATCTGTCCGTGTTTATGTGCATAGATGTGCACACTGCTTGCACATTTGCGTGCACGCAGTGTGTGTGTGTGTGTGTGTGTTTATGGACGTCTCAATGGCGAATGTCTGGACATTTGTGTGTGTGTGTGTGTGTGTGTGTGTGTGTGTGTGTGTGTGTGTGTGTTCCTCCCCGTAGACCTGTTGAGGGCTTTCTCTCGCTCACCCCGCCGCACATGTGATAAATGTCCCTTATCGCCTCTGTCATTGTAATAGCCCCACAACAGGCCCAGAGAGAGAGAGAGAGAGAGAAAGGGGGGAAGAAGGATGGAAAGAGGGATGAGGGGGGGGGGGAGTCACATCGAGAGAGAAAAAATAAAAATGTTGAGAGTGGGAGAAAGAGAGAAGAGAGGGGAGGGGATGGGATGGCGTGGAATGGGATAGCTGGAGTTATCAGCCGGTCTTGTAGGGAAAGAATACGCATCAAGCTGCCAATCACCCGGCCTGGAAATTGCTCTGAGATTTGAGTCCCCAGACAGTGTGTGTGTGTGTGTGTGTGTGTGTGTGTGTGTGTGTGTGTGTGTGTGTGTGTGTGTGTCCAGAGAAAGAGAGTACCCAAAGCCCCTGTCGTCTCGGTACCATTACTGCTCCCGTCCTTCCACCCGTCCCCTTCACCCCAACCATCTCGCCTCTCGCCTCTCGCTCTGACTCAAAACAACACGTCTCCTCTCTCTCTCGTCTCTGTCACTAAAACCTGTACTCAAGTCGTTTCGAAACAAAGTCGTGGTCAGTGGCACCGGCTATTAGGGGGAGGGCGAGAGACACGGGGGGAAAAGGGGGAGAGTGAGGGGACGGGTGGTGGAAAAGGAAGGAGAAGAAAAGAGAAGAGGGGTTAATATGTGAGCAGAAACCATTTCAGCCTCTTTAATTTTCTATTGATCTGAGCTGCAGACTTGTTCCCTCAACCCCGTGTGTGTGTGTGTGTGTGTGTGTGTGTGTGGTGTGTGTGTGTGTGTGTGTGTGTGTGTGTGTGTGTGTGTGTGTGTGTGTGTGTGTGTGGGTGTGTTTGGAGTTGAAAGCCTCCAAGCTGTCTCTATACAGAATCTGAGAGTACCTGAGGGTAAGAGGGCGGTCCCGTGAAAACCATGTATCTCCAGAGCAACTTTTCACGAGTTAAGAGAAACAGTTTTAGTTAATGCAGTGGGTTGTTTTTTCAGCCCACCCAACATTTAATCCTTCATCTCATCTGAAAGATTCCATATTTGGAGATACATGGTTTTCCCAGGAGAATGTAACAACATGAAGAGAGAGAGAAGAGAATGTGCTGCGAAAAAATACGAAAAAAATTAAGATTTCTGAAGGTGAGGAATAATAGTTTTATTTTTTGAATTTCTTTTGTATTATTTTCTTGACATTAGTGGATCAAAATATGTAACAAATTCTGACACGAGCGACCTTTTTAATTTTTTTAAATAAATGAATATGAGCCCCATTTTTAGCTCAAATTCACACTTGTTTTTGAATATTCAAAGATATTGTTAAAGCTAAAGGTGCAGACTAAAAGATGATGGACGTGTAGACGAGAGCAAAGTGTGGAGAAACATCCCCCTCTATTGGACAATGTGATGTCGCCAGGCAGAGGGAGCGACTGGGGGAGGGGGGGGGGGGGGAGCAAAGAAAAGTGGGAGGAGAGGACGGGAAATGAGAAGGGAGGGATGGAGGGAAGACATGATAGGCCTGGAGAGCTGAGAGATAGCAGATGGATAAACATCACAATGATGTCCAATTGCGGCTGTGTGATGCAATCGCACACACACACACACACACACACACACACACACACTCACTCATACACAGCATAGCCCCAGGTGTGACTTGTGCATTACCCCACTCCAGCAGATAGACATCTTTGATCTGCTATCGAGTCTTCGCACCTACATCTATTTTTTCTCACATACAATTTTTTTCTCATTTCTGGCTCGTGTTATTGGAGTGAGAGACAGACAGAGAGACAGACAGACAGAGAGACAGAGAGACAGACAGACAGACAGAGAGACAGAGAGACAGACAGACAGACAGACAGACAGACAGACAGACAGACAGACAGACAGACAGACAGACAGACAGACAGAGAGACAGACAGACAGACAGACAGAGAGACAGACAGAGAGACAGACAGACAGACAGAGAGACAGACAGACAGACAGAGAGACAGAGAGACAGACAGAGAGACAGAGAGACAGGGAGACAGACAGACAGACAGACAGACAGAGAGACAGACAGACAGACAGACAGACAGACAGACAGACAGACAGACAGACAGACAGACAGACAGACAGACAGAGAGACAGACAGACAGACAGACAGACAGACAGAGAGACAGACAGAGAGACAGACAGACAGAGAGACAGAGAGACAGGCAGACAGACAGACAGACAGACAGACAGACAGGCAGACAGACAGACAGACAGACAGGCAGACAGACAGACAGACAGACAGACAGACAGAGAGACAGACGGGGCGGCACAGAGAGGCATTAGAAAGAATGTAATTTGGGGGAAAGATCATTCATGTATTTTAAGGCTAAACTAAAACAAGAAGACTCTTTCCATCTGGAATGCGTCGGTGTGGGTCACATGCGTCCTAATGTTTTCATGTTATTTTCTTTTCTTTTCTTTTATTGGTCTCTAAAAACCCCGTTTTAGAACCAAAGTGCTCATGTGAATTATATGATGTGACATTATGACATGTTTAAGAAGGTTGTGTTTTCACAAGCACACCCTTGTTGTCTGGACCTGTTTGGCGCCGGGGAGCGCTCCGATTCTCGGAGCTCAGGGTCACCCGCAGCACCCAGTGTCATGAGGAGCTGGCGAGCACCCAAACCAACCACAACACAGCACCCCGAGGCGTAGGCCTGACCGGCAACTTTTCATTATCTGGGTTGCAGTCATTGACACCCAAGGAAATCACAGAATCCCCACCACAATAAACGCTCAACTGAAATGTTTATTGTCGCTGCAAATGATTCCATTATATCTGCAGCAAATTTCTAACGCTCTCATCAAACTTGCCATCTAAGTCGTGCCAGCAGAGATTACCGAGACACAGGAGGTTTGCTTTGTGTCCGTTTGATTTCTATTCCGGTGACACTCCGGTGAGACGGGGTAATATAGCAGACAGCTAGACAGACAGCTAGATAGATGGAAGGCCAGACTGCTCCCCTTGTATGAAGGATTATCCCCTATCCTCTGTTTGTGACAAGAGCTGATAAGGGCCTGAGAGGAGAGGCTGAGAGGGCTAGTGACACACACACACATATATGCGCATATAATCCACAGCGAGAGAGATATCAATCCATCATTTAGAGCCGGGGATTCAGCGGGAGGAAATAGGTTCTTCTCAAGCGCTGACAACCCCAACACACACTGGAACGCAAACACACACTCACCTACAATAGCATCTGCTGTACAAAGGGCTCATGGGGGCTTCAGGTTTGAAAACGGGGGGGCGGTTGGAATGAACGTTTCAATTTCATCTATTTATCTGATTTACATTTGGCCATTGTTGTGAGCACGGCTGCGTCTACGTGTGTTTCGGAGCTGAATGACTAATAGAAATCCGTAAATCCAGATGTTAAGATCGTTTTTTCCGACATGGAAAAGAAGGGAATGCCAACCAGCGATTTCTACAACGTATGAAGCAGAAGAAATGCAACACAACCTTTGTTAAGTAAAGCTTTTATTAGCAGAAATCATATTTTAAGAGTCAAATAATCTGTAATTTCTCTACAAGGTCCTGCTTTTTTAATATTCAGCGTGAATTAGCATGATTCTGAGGGTGAAATACGGTGTTTAGATTGGGCGTTTTGCCTCGTTGGGAGGTTGCTATTTCAGAGAGAAGATGAAACTTTTTAGAGAAAGGTTGGGAAAGGCCACTCGACTGTTTCCCAGTCCGTCCATCCATCCTCCTGGTTGGAGAGAAAGGTCAGGGGAAGGAAAACAGCAGAAAGGTGTTGCGGTGCTGCAAAGGCTCTCTGCCTCGCATGTGTGTGTGTGTGTGTGTGTGTGTGCATAAACGGAATGTGCCCCCCCCCCCCCCCCTGTTTGACAGGAACACCAAAAAATCCCCGCTCCTCTCCTCCTCAACATGACCACATCTCTTGAGGGATGTGTGTGTGCGTGTTAACATGGATGTGATTTGTGCGTTTCCCTCGGCGCTGATGGGAAATCTTGTGAGCTGGTGACAGGCAGAGAGAGAAAGACAGTAAAGGGATATCAAACCACGGTGACGGTTTCATGCATGCATTTCATTTTTTCGCCTCTCTGTCCTCTATTCGGTCCCACCGCAACCTTGAACACATGCACGGATATCTGAGCAGCGTGTAAGAGAAACGGAGGGAGTTGTGCTATTGATTGCAGGTCGAAACAACAGGTCAAAGGGTTAACACGTGTGAGAGGAACCGTATTGCAAGGTGTGGGGGGGGGGGGGGGGGGGGGGCTGCAGTGGGAAGTGGTTAAGGAGGTGTCCAAGGGTCTACAGTGGGGGGGGGGGCTCTAAGATGATATAATACACTTGCTTACGATCTCCCAAAGGCTGTGAAGTGCTCAGCTCGATTTCTGGAGATATTGAGCAACATGTGTTGCAACTGAAATGTGTGATTCATGGAGGGGAGCGCCGTTTATATCACACAGACATGGCTTCAACTGCCAATGCGGCTCATTGATGCTCTGATTTTAAGTGTCATTTGCCCCCCCCCCCCCCCCCCCCACGGTAAACTGGCAGAAGCGAATATCTTATCAGACATGGAGATGGCAGATTTAAAGTGGGAGAATAAGCCTCCCTGCAACAAAAAGGAGGAAATATCAACAAAGTATGGTCAGAAATAATTCAGTCCGAGTTGGACAAAGACAACATGTGCGAGAGAGAGAGAGAGAGAGAGAGAGAGAGAGAGAGAGAGAGAGAGAGCGGGGGGTGTTTGGCACTGCTTTGCTACAGCACCAGGTTAGGTGGCAGGGCCATTTGGCGAAGGCGCCGGTGCTAGACTTGATGGATGAGACAAACCGCGGGCTCTTTTCTCTTGTAACTTTCAAATCATTAAGCCTTTTACACGGCCATGCAGATTTTTATAGCCACCTCAGACAATCTGCCGCTCGTTCATGTCTGTAGATCAGCGGGGATGGGAGAAGACAGAGGGAGGGTAATGTGGATAATGTAATAACTTCATCCGGCGTGGGCCACATTCCTGAATAGTTATATTGTGGATTCACAGTCATTTATATTTATTATAAGAACGTTAGGATGTAATGATATCTTGTAGTTTTCGTGGTTTTAGTTTATTTTTTTGTATAGGAGTAAGAGCTTGGTTTTGATATGTTTCATATAAAAACATTTTTGAAAATGTTTATGCTAATCTCGCATATTACGTTTTAAAATTGTAATTTGTTAATTGTATGCCTTTTTACCCCCAAAATATTTTTTTACCAAACATAATACCTTTCTCTTCAAATTAAGTGGGGGGAGAAAAACTAAATATTTCACATCATTCAGAACGAGTTTGTTTGAGAAAATGAGCTTAATTCAGAATGTTTTAAGTTTATAGTTTATGATACAATTTGTCGGTCTTTCCATCTACTATTAATATTTATTTTAAAGATTTGAAGGTAGCAACAACAAATAAATGACAATTGTACTGCTCTCGTGTCAAGCTAGGCTAGTTCTGACCAGGACTAGCTTAGCTCTTTTTGTTGTCTCCGTAGTGACTGGATTATGCTGCACAGTACTGCATCATTTATATGAAATGGATAACTAAATGACCAAAATGCCGGCCCATCAAAATGTTTTCCATTATAGCCGGGGTCAATGTATCTTAAGTTAAGCTAAGGCTAGTAGTAGCTTCCTCAGTAGCTAGCTTTCACTTGACTTAGCTCCTTTCTTCAGCTGTCTAGTTGACTGTTCTTCTGTAACAAAGTAACAAAGTACAACAGTCACTGCAGTTTTGTTTTTAGCTCCGTTTTGTGTTGTTTTTTCTTCACATACGGTTAAACAGATGTCAAAAAAAGTCTGTTTCTGCCCTTAACTCACTGTTGACCAAATATCTATACTGCGTAGCCTATATTAGCTTATGTTAGCCTATATTAGCTTATGTTAGCCTATATTAGCTTATGTTAGCCTATATTAGCTTATGTTAGCCTATATTAGCTTTGTAGAGCAGTTCTTGGAACTCTTCTTAAATCATGTGATGGTTTATGTTCCCTTTGATGCTGTTCCTTTTCTTCAAAATCACACAAAGGATTTGGTGCGGTTTAGGGTCAGGAAACATAAAAACTAAAGTATTTAAAGGACATTTTAAAATATTCAGTTCTCCAAAATCTGAGTTGCAGCTCGCAGAACACACGGCGCTCATTCACACCTTCTAAACGACATAATGTGGAATTTCTCTTTATCCACGTAAGACCTTTAAGATATGCAAACATTTAAAATCTCGTCCCTGATGATCCTGCTATCGAAAAAACAGACAAGTGCAGGTATACGCAGCGGGTAATCTGGCCGCTGAGAGGACAGCGCTGACATTGATGTAAGATTTTAATCTGCTGCTCCTCTTTGCCGGGCACGTTTTGCAATAACGAGTACGGCTCGGCACAACCGGGAGATTAATGGTGAGGTTATGAGTTTCTATTAAGAAAACCCAGTTAGCTAAGACAAACTTTTACACAGTGACATAACATAATTGTACCTCTTTTCTTTTTTATAGCATCCTATTTCTTTTTCCTTTGAGTGCGTGCGTGTGTTTAACACAGGTAAGAAAGGCCAATAATGTTAATGACGAACCAGAAGCGACAACAGGCCGGGTGTTCCAGCGACGCGCTCTGAATATTATCAATAACAGCTTGTGTGCGTAGATGTACGTGTGCACATGCCACCATCCATCCGTCCCTCTCATTTCACCTCCACAGGCTTCCTCCTCCGCTGTTAGGATTCAATTAACACAGTGCAGGCAGCCATGGCACCCTCATTAAAGCTAATTAGTTAAAACATCAGCCAATCTAGCGTTAATTGGCTTTGGTAATTAATTCAGCCCGCTAGACCATATGAAAGCAGCAGGGAGGGGGATAATGAGAGGGAGCGAGGGGATGGAGAGAGAGGACGGAGGAGAGGAGGATAAAAGAGGACAGACTGAAGGAAATGAGGAGATAAAGAGAGATAACTAATAGAGCGGTGCTGTGAAGGGCAGCCTTCTTTCTGTCTGTCTCTGGTTGCACTAGTCGGTCTGGTCAGATAAAAAGGTCAACAAAATAAACTCTCAGAGGGAAAAAGAAGCGTTAACGTTCTCATTCACAGCATGTTAATACCTTCAGTAGAAGTGTCAATTCCACCACAGCACCAAAGAGCTGGAGCTCTGTGTTTGTGTTGATTAGGGTCGAGTCAGGCCGTCCATTTCCAACTTGCTGACGATGGCCCCCCCCCTTACGCCCACTGACTCGGCACGTTCCCGTCACAACGAGGCTCCCTTTAGGGATGTAAATGAGTGCCGACAGGCCTCACGCCCACACCCCCGTCCGTCAGGTATCCCTGCTCCTCCCGGACAGCTGAGGGAGGAGAAACAGAACAGAGACCGTCAGCAGAGAGAGGAGACGAGAGAGGGCCTAGGTCAGCGGAATCCTGTCTCCTACTTTTAATAGCAGAAATTACACAACAACAAAACAGAAAAACAACACCAGTCGATGCAAAATCAGAAGTGCTTTCCACACTGAACAAGTATAATCATAAAGTCATTAAAAGTTCAATTTGTCTGCCTTTAATGTCAAATGTGCTCAATCCCAAATCATTAAATATTAATGATTAATTATGATGATTAATTATTCATTACCGTATATATTTAAAGTGTGGGTTGTGGTAACATGACTATATTCATTTTTTTAAATATAGCACAATAAAGAATTATAATCCGACAAGAAATCCTTATAAATTAGATTTTTTTTCAAACCAACAACAGGAGCCCATTGATATTGTTTATCCTCCTTTAATGTTTTCATCTATCTGCACAATCGCTACAATGACCGTATGTGTATTTCTTGATTCTATATAAATAAATGCTCACAATTTAATTTCTATTCCAGATTCATGTCGGCAGCTTTTAGACACTTACACTTTAATCTATATGGAATAAATTGGGTTTATTTCCTGCAGAAGATTGGCAGGAACAACTATGGCTGGTAGCGTGTGTGTGTGTGTGTTCACGTGTGTGCGTGTGTTCACGTGTGTGTGTGCGTGCGTTCACGTGTGTGCGGTGATATACGGGCTCTTGGATTGAGATTCAGCCTGTATAGCGGCTAGTTGTGCCTCTGCTCTGTGGGTCAGTGCTTGGTTAATGCTCCATTAATTTACTTCTTTCTCCCTCGACACTGTCTCTCTCTCTCTCTCATTCACACACACACACACACACACACACACACACACACTGACAAGGTGATTGATTGGATAAACAGCTGTCAGTAGTTGGAGGTTACCTCACCAGCATCACGCCGCTGTCTTTCAGACGGACAGCAGGGTCCCAGGAGTAAAACCCACATCACACATGCTGACGC
>JAVDOI010000436.1:0-5000 GCA_032191485.1 Leptoclinus maculatus
GAGTTTATGGTCTCAGATCTCTAGTTTCAAGTCTTCTTCAAATACTAGCATGATGTTCATTTAGTACATTATGGTCCATTTAGAGTCAAACAGAGACCATAAAGCAGGGGATCTTTAGGGGCCGGGGGCTACACGGTGATTGACAGGTCTCTAACAGACCATAAAGCAGGGGGATGCTTTAGGGGGCTGGGGCTACTACGGTGATTGACAGTCTCTAAACAGACCAATAAAGCAGGAGATGCTTTAGGGCGGGGCTACACAGTGATTGACAGGTCTCTAACAGACCATAAAGCAGGGGATGCTTTAGGGCGGGGCTACACAGTGATTGACAGGTCGACACCACGGTGTTCGTCCACGTTTTCTTTCTTACAACTTACTTAACCCTTTCACAGCGTGTTTTCACTTCTTGAAGGTTAATTGTAACATAGCTCCGGCCCCTCGTGTCTCTTCTTTGTTGTAAAAGAAACAAGATGGCGGACGTACAAAATTCCAAAAACTAGGCGTTCGAAACTGCAGACCACAAACTAACGGGTGACGTCATGACGACTACGTCTTCGTCTTATATTATATTATATACCTGATTGGAACCATCAAGTTGAAATGAAACCTTCATAAACTACACTTAAAGCCTGTTAAAGAACTCGTATCTCTATGACCCCTGGAGCATCCACAACTCTTGTGGAGATTTGGCAAAAAAATAAAAAACTCAGTTTAAGACACACACAACACACACACACACACACACCAACACACACTACACACAGAGACTATCTTATTCTCACTACAACTACCACCAAAATAAATCCAATCATGGACACACCACAGCGTGTGCTGCAGCTCTCAGCATCCTCGCAGTTGTACATCAGTTGAACGCTGGCCGAGCTCCGATTTACAGCTACTGCCAAATTCAAAAAAAAACACACACACACACACCACACACACACTCAGCACCACACACACACACACACTCACATAAACACGCAGCCGCAAATAAACACCACACCTTCCTTCTGTAGTGTACAGCGGCCACAGCAGATAAGCTCAAATAAACAACAGACCCTGAAAAATAAATCCACCTCTCTCTCTCTCTCTCTCTCTCTCACTCTCTCTCATCTCTGTCTCTCTCTCTCTCATCTCTCTCTCTCTCTCTCTCTCTGTCTCTCTCTCTCCTCTCCTCTGTCTCTCCTCTCTGTCTCTCCTCTCTCTCCCTCTCTCTGTCTCTCTGATCTCTCTGTCCTCTCCTCCTCTCTCTCTCTCTCTCATCCTCTCTCTCTCTCTCCTCTCTCTCTCTGTCTCTCTGTCTGTCTCTCTCTCTCTCTCTCTCTCACTCTCTCTCTCTCTCCTCATCTCTCTCTCTCTCCCCTCTCTCTCTCTCTGTCCTCTCTGTCTCTCTCTCCTCTCTCTCTCCTCCTCCTCTCTCTCTCTCTCTCTCTCTCTCTCTGTCTCTCCTGTCCTCTCTCTCTCCTCTCTCTCTCGCTCTCTCCTCTCTATCCTCTCTCTCTCTCTCTCTCCTCTCTCTCTCATCTCTCTCTCTCTCTCCCCTCTCTCTCTCTCTCTCTCTCTCTCTCGGGGGATGAGAGAGGGCATCCAAAGAACGCCGTTACTATAAAGCTTCTTGACATCAACACACACAACACACACACACACACACACCACTCACACACACACACACACACACACACACACAACACACACACACACAACACACACTCAGCGATACAAATAAGAAACAGAGAGGGAGGTATGGTTCCACAGGGAGGATCACCTCTTCTATCAGCTTCACACACTCCTTTTATCTACTGGCTAATGAGGAGCAGATACAACACACACACACACACACACAAACAAACACACACACACTTAATAACCTACACACACACACTCTCAAGAAGCTACACACACACACACCACACACACACACAAGCCTTTAGGACTGAGGTTTCGTCAGACCATCTCTCAGTGAGTGTCCCACTTCCAAAACTGTGGACGACTGCTTACATCATTATGTAACGCTGTGACTGTGTGTGTGTGTGTGTGTGTGTGTGTGTGTGTGTGTGTGCGTGTGTGTTGTTCAGACCAGAAAAGCTTTGAACACTCAGCCTCTTTCCTCAGCATGATAGTGGTTGTAACACTACAGAGTGCATGCAACGCTCTGTGAATTCGTCAGTAACTCTGTATTTTTTGCAAAGTAAGCTGCAGGAAATAAACTACCTGTTGTATTTACTGTGAACCCAAAGATTCAGTCACATAGAACCTGTGAACTGACCCGAGGACATCTGAATTACTCCTGTAAACCTATTTGAGAACTCTCTGTGGCATCGCTCAACTTATTAGTAAATCTCTATGAAACCACCGAAAAGAGTCCTAGAGCATCTGAATAAGTTGTTTTAACTCTTTTAGAACTCTGTGGCATCGTCCAACTTTATTAGTAATCTCTAGGAACCGCCCCACCTCTTCCAGGAACTTAGAGCATCTGAATTACTCGGTGAAACTCTTTAAGAACTCTTTGTGGGCATCGTCCAACCTTAGTAGTAATCTCTAGTAACAATGGAAACGGTTCCTCAAGGATTTCTAGAACATCTGAATTACTTGTTTTACCTCTTTAAGAATTATTTGTGGCATCGTCCAACCTCATTAGTAATCTCTAGAACCACCACACCTCCTAAAGGAATCTAGAACATCTGAAATACTCAGTGAAAACTCTTTAGAAACTGTGGCATCATCAAACCTTACTAGTAATCCCCAAGGAACAATGAAACCTACTCACTCAAGGGATCCTAGAACCTTACAAATTAACCTGTGGCTTCATCTAAGACCCCTGAACCTTCTCACTGACCCCCAAAAACATATTCAATGACCACTAAATCCTCTTCAGTTCCTTGTGAAATGTCTAAATGACTCACGTTATCCCTATAAACCCTTGGTACCACCTCAGAAACTCTTAGGACCTACTCAGGGACCTATGAATCCTTCTAAATTACCTGTGGAACACAGTGAATGACTCCTGTAATATCTTGTAAAAACACCTGTATACTTGAAACCAACCTGGAACTATAAACCTCCTTCATTGGCCTCTGGCCATCTTGACCCCCTGCTTAATAAGCCCTGAAACCACTTCATTGGGTCCAAGAACTTCATCAATGACCCTTGGAGTCCCCTCAATGACTTACTAGAACATCCTTAGGTAATAGGACCTCCTTACAAACCCCTGGAACCTCCCCAGATAGTCCAATAACCTCCTCAGTGACCTCTGAAACCTTCTTGGTGATCCCTAGATTATTTCACTGGGACCTCAAGGAACCCTGGAACCTTCTTGGCACTGACTTCTCAATAACCTCTGAAAGCTTATTTCTTGATGATTTTCCCTGAAACTACTCTGTGAACCCTTAAAACCGCCAAATAACATCTGTATCATCCTCATTGTCTGGTTACTTTATCAAGGACTCCACCATTTAAAGACCTTTATTCCACAACCACAATCAAGTCGACCTCAGTGAACCTAAACCTCCTAACTGACTTCCCTCACTGAGTCCTTGAAGCTCCCTAATGACCACTTAAACACCACAGTGACTCTTTGGCCGTGTTTATTCTCATAGATCCCGAAGACCTCCTAAAATTATCCCTTGGACCGTTCTTTCAACCCTGGACGTCCTAAAGACTCTCAGACCTTTCTTGATAGATTTCCCCTGAAACTACCCCGTGAACCTTAAACCGACCAAAGAACCCTTAAACAGCCCAAAGAAACTTCTGGATCATCCTCATTGGCTGGTACTTCATCAAGGACTCCACCTTAACAACCATTAAAAAACCTTATTTCACCAAATCAAGTCGACCTCAGTGAACCTAAACCTCCTAACTGACTTCCTCACTGAGTTCCTTGACGCTCCCTAATGACCACTTAGACCTCCTTCAGGAACCCTAGAACCTAATGACTCCTGAAACTTCACTCGTTAAACTCCCACTGACCCCTCGACCCAAAACACCCAGGTACTTCCTCAAGGAAACATCAGGTGCCCATTAAGGAACCTGCCGAGTGGCCTTTGGAACTTTCTCGGCGTAATTTGATATGGTTTCTTTTTGGTGTTCCGATCATATATCCGTCTTTTGGTTGAGTTAATATCAGTGGCTTCAGGCTTCATTAAAATGGATCATGAAGAGTTTATTATTGCTGCTGGAAGCTGCTGAACGCTGAGTGCCGGCTGGAAATGTCTGAATTTCTTTTCTTTTGGATGTAAAAGGCTTCAAACTTTGAGAAAAACTAAAAAATAATGAAGTTTCCAGAGAATACTAGTTCTTGTCCTGGGAGTTTCTGACTGGCTGGAGGAGAACTGCTGCCCCCCCCATCATCACCCACTGGAGAGAGGGGGGGGTGGAGGTGATGGGAGGAGGGAAAGAGAAGGGACGCGATGATCCCTGAGGAGGAGGACAGAGGAGTCAGAGGCCTGTTGTAGAAGGGGGGAATGAGACAGATTGGAGGCGATGTGCTTCACTGAGGACACATGACCTCTCCTCTTTCTTTCTTTCTTTTTTCTGTGCTACCATCTTTATAAAAGTAAAAACTATCATCAATTTTGGAAAAAGTATTTTCTTCACTCTACTTCCTCATTTCTGTTCTTTGCTGTTTCCTCTCTCATCCTGACAAAAATCACACAACTTTCACACAATGCCGACTTAAAGAGTTTCTATTTTCATCCAGATTCACATCCTCACTGGAGGAGTTAGATGGAGTGGGAGGATTAGATGGTGAGTGGAGGAGTTAGATCGGCATTTTTCAACCCGTTGTTTAGTCTGGTTGAACCTGAATTCTGGTTTGTTTTCCCTCTTCGGCAAACATCAACAAACAATCGTACTCGAGTGTAAAATCAACAAAGATCTACTTCCTCTTTTCACTGTCTTGATACCTCCGGTTCCGAAAAGTGAGTCGTTGCTTCATGTGTTAAAGCTGCATTCTCTCTAGTGTTCCACCAGGGGGCGATCCTCTGGTCCCTATTAGGACGTCT
>JAVDOI010000436.1:12500-43576 GCA_032191485.1 Leptoclinus maculatus
CACACACACACACACACACAAACACACACAACAACACACACACACACAACAACACACACACACACAAACACAAACAAACACACACACACACACAACAACACACACACACACAAACACAAACAAACACACACACACACACACACACACAAACACAAACACAAACAAACACACACACACACACACACAAACACAAACAAACACACACACACACACACACACACACACACAAACACACACACAAACAACAACACACACACACACACACACACAAACAACAACACACAAACACACACAACAACACACACAACAACACACACACACAACAACACACACACACACAAACACAAACAAACACACACACACACACACACACACACAAACACAAACACAAACAAACACACACACACACACACACACACACACACAAACAACAACACACACACACACACAACAACACACACACACACACACACAAACAACAACACACACACACACAATGTGCAAATACATCGAGTGCTGCCAAACAGACGATCCTAATTCAAAAGGCACACAACGCTCGGGCAAACATTTCAATCACACACACACACACACACACACACACACAGCTGACCGGCCGATAAAGAGCATCCATCCCTCCGTCACCATGGTAACTGCTCTTTGTCAGGACCCTGAGATGTGAAAGCAGCCGATCATCTCTGAGGAACAGACTGAGGTTGAGCTCTTTTTTTAATGCCTTTATCTTTTGCTCTTTAAGCAGCTTTTATATATTTTTCCTTCTTTTTTTTCCGCCGCAGCTGAAAAGATTTGCTGACTTTCTGTCGCTTCACTAGAAAATGAAGTGTTTATTGTGCAGGGATTCAAACCAGCAACCGACTATATCTGCTGCATGTTTGTAATGCATTGATATTGTTGATATTTCATATCTTGTAAAAACATCTTGTCAATGATATTGTACGTATTCATATCTTATGTAATATAAGTTGTATTATTATAAAGGTGGAGGCTTCCTGCACAGTGATATGATTTATCTGTTATGTTTGTTTATTCTTATTTTATTGTTTGAATTCATCAACCAGTCTGAGAATCTCTGTTAATGGAGCAGAACGCAGGTTAAGTAGACTTAATGTCACAGTGATGGAACGTGACCAGAAGCTCAGCAGAGCCGTCCTTTAAACTGAGGACACGATGTGCTGAAGAGGCTTCAAAAGAACCTTCAGAGGGGGGGGGGGGCCTGTCCAGGTAAACACATTCACTTCCTGTCTGTATTCCAGAGCTATTACGTAATGCAAGTAGAGTCGTTTTAACTGCGGATTTATTTTTCACCGATTACAGAGCTGCATTATTACACGATAATTAGATTAGCAGTGAAGAAGAACCTCCAGCCAGGTGACACCCAGGTAACTATTTTAAACCTTTAACGGACATCTTTCTTCAAATCACTTCTTAAAACACACATTTTACAGACTGGCTTTTATGTGACGTCGTCACTTTTCTGTTTTATTTTTTTTATTTATTTATTTATTTTTATTATTTTTATTATTTATTTTTTTATTTCATTGTATCGACTGTCTCACTGAGCTTTCTCTTATTGATGTTATTTCCTTGATTTTGCTGCTTTTGTCTGTCAAAGCACTTTGTAAACTCTGTTTTTAAAGGTGATATATAAATAAAGTTATTGTTATTATCTTGGGACAACGATGAATCTGTCGCTCTCAGCATGTATTTGGCTAAATTTGGCTGAAAAGTGAAAGTTTATTTCTACACATTGAAAACGTTTTAAATTCCGTTAAATCAGCTGTTCTATTGGAGCGAACTGGAACCGGAGGTTGAAAAAGCAAAAGAAAGATCCACAACGCTTCAGTTTGCTGATTCTTTGCATTAGGTGATTTATTTTAATTTTTTATTCTAAAGAAGATAGTTTTCAGTGCTGTGCAGCCAGTTTTGTTTTTCTATCTCAGGATTCCCAACAAATAAAAACAGAACTAAAAAGAACAAACATTTCCATTTTGCCAAATATTGAGATTGGTCCGTGTACCTGAGACCCTGCAGCCGCCTCCCAGTTAAACAAGTGTGTGTTATTAATACCTGCTCCCTCTGCATTATGAAATAAATCACATCTATATATACATGAAACGGTCTGGATCCCTCTGCTGGCTGTCTTTCACCTCCACAACGCCCAAAAACAAACACACACTGCTGTTTTCTGCCCTCTTTCTACTTCTGGAAATAAAAGTGCCACCTCAGCAGGTTGCATCATGGCAAAGTGGAGCAGATCAGAGGGGAGGAATAAAAAAACAGCCGACATGCAGGACAACCTCCACCCTCAGCCTCCGACCAGACGCCATATTGTGCCGGCACAGGACGTCTCCCTCTCTGTTCTAGATTGGCGTCGGGCGGGGAGAACAAAATGGCCGCCATCTGCCTAAACCGTGCACCCGTGTGGGGTCCTCGCTGCCCTATTTCCTCCGTTGAATGTCGACCGTGAACCTCAAAGAGGCCTCGACCACCAGACAAGCTCCTCCTCTACAGCTGGACCAGATGTTTAAGATAGAAAAATAAACGGTCTCGGTGTCTTGATACTGACGCAGAACGTCTTTCAACTAACTCCAATGTGAACACATTCACATCATTATTAGACGTCTCAACCTAACTAAGTAGTTTAGTTGTCTCAACCTAACTAAGTAGTTTAGTTGTCTCAACCTAACTAAGTAGTTTAGTTGTCTCAACCTAACTAAGTAGTTTAGTTGTCTCAACCTAACTAAGTAGTTTAGTTGTCTCAACCTAACTAAGTAGTTTAGATATCTCAACCTAACTAAGTAGTTTAGTTGTCTCAACCTAACTAAGTAGTTTTGTTGTCTCAACCTAACTAAGTAGTTTAGTTGTCTCAACCTAACTAAGTAGTTTAGTTGTCTCAACCTAACTAAGTAGTTTTGTTGTCTAACGTGTGTTAACCGTCCCATCACACACATAATGTTGACGAGTGTGTTCACTGAATACTGAAGTAACGCTGATGAAGGTCAGTCGGCTCCTTCCTCATCATCAAACTGTTAATGCTGCACTTTGATGGAAGTTTCTGCTCATTTTCTCCACTGAATCACATTCAGTTCTCTGCAGGCTAAATATGCACAATATGCACTTTTATGCAAAACAAGGAGGCCTGATGAACCACTTTTCCTTGAATCCATAACTGACCTTCATTACCGTCGCTGAGTGAAACAATGAATATGGTGCAGCATTAAAGAGGCTTTAAATGGAGCACAGAGTTCAGAGGGGAGGCAGCAGGAGGTCTGGGAATCTTTCAGAGCAGGTGCATGAGGAGCAAAAAGGAGGAGAACGATGAAGAAGTAAAAAGCAGAAGGAGGAGGAAGAGAGAAGGAGAAAGAAGAGTAACATGAGGAGGGGGAAGAGGACAGAAGATGAAGAGGAGGAGATGGAGGAAACAAGATGGAGGTAGAGGAGCAAGAGGAGGAGAAAGAAGAGGAGGATGGAGATGAAGACAGTTCATGTAAAAACATGAGCAGCATGAGAAGCAGGAAAAGGAGCAGGAGGAGGAAGAAAAGGAGTGGCAGGAGGCAAAAGAGAAGGAGGAGGCCAGCCTTGGTTTCAAACAGAAAAGGCCAGGCCTCCTCCTGCTGCCTATTGTTCTCCTGCAGGAGGTGATAGAGGAGAAACAGGTGGCCAGCATTGAGTTCAGACAGATAAGAAGGTCAGACCACCTCCTCCTGCTGCTACTCCTCATCCTCCTGCAGTAGATTGTAGTAGAGGAGGAAGACGAAGTGGCGGAGGAGGAAGAGGAGGAGGAGATGCGTTCACTTGGCCACATTGTTCAGAGATGATTAAAAACCAGCGAGAGGAGAAACGCACGACGCCTCGCTGGCTGTTTGTCAGCCGAGACACGGAGAGGGAGATAACTGAGAGTGTGTGTGTGTGTGTGTGTGAGATCCTCATTACCTCCCTCTGTGGGAGATAAGAGTGTGTGAGGCTGCATTGTGCATGCTTATAAAAGTCTGTCCTTATCAAGTATGCATGCACACACACACTCTTAAACTAACACACACACACACACACACACACACACGGCCCACGTGAGCAGCGGCTGCCAGAGATAATTCGACACAACTGTGTTGAATTCAAGTGGAGAATGAATGAGAAGTGGAAAAGAGACGGAGAGACCAAGAGCATCGGAAGGTAGAGTGTGTGTGTGAGTGTGTGTGTGTGTGTGTGTGTGTGTGTGTGTGTGTGTGTGTGTGTGTGTGTGTGTGTGTGTGTGTGTGTGTGTGTTTCTATATGTGTCATGCAGTGGTGAAACAGAAAAAAAGAAAAAACACTCTGTAGCCAAAACAGCACTTCTCTCTTTCTCTACATTTCTTTCTTTACCAACCAACACTTTACTCTCTCCTATATATATATATATATATATATATATATATATACATATACATATATATACATACAGTATATATCAGTGGCGGGCCGTCAGGGCCCGCAAAGCCTTCTCTGCTGATCACAAAAAAAATTAAAAAATGTCATGTATTATAATTTATAAAAATATTGTTCCCATTATCTTATTTTCTCATTGCACAGCTACTGTCTTCCTCAGTTGCTCTGCTTCCAGTGCAGCTTGTTTTAAGTAGAGCTTTTATCCAATCAGATTTCACCTCTGTGTCTCTAGGTAGAAGAGAGGCCCGAGGCCTGCAGACTCACAAGTGAATCCATGTGCAGTTTAAGTGAATGGGGACGATATTGTTGATTGTCATAGTGTTCAACCAATCAGATCTTTAGTTTGACATGTTGGGCGTATTCTTTGAGTGTCAGCAGCCGCTACCCCCATACTTTGCCGGCCTACACCTACGTCATCATTACATGTCCAGGTGCAGCTCTGCCAGGAAGTGCAGGGTGTGCTGTGATTGGTCAGTGGGCGAGCACGTGACTATCGTGAAACGAAACTTAACAGCAGAGTACCACACACCGTGACACAGGGGGCTGAGACGAGGAAAGAGATTGCAGAGCAGTACGTTTAACGTATGAGTTGTGAAAGTAAAATCATAAGACGGTCTCCTAAAGAGATGAATGGGCCGCGGCTTGTCATTAAGGGATGATGGTGGGTCCCACAGCCAGACCAGCTGAGAACCACTGTCCTACATGAGCACAGAGAACATTATGTTTTCCTGAAGTTAAGCTTCTGCATTTTCCAAATGCTCTAGCGTTATTCAAACGTATTGTAAGCCTCGTACCGAACGGTTTAATACGAGTACGTACATAGTTACAGCCTTAGAAACGAATAATATCTGTGGCGCCATCATGTGGTTATAAGGTGGTATTTCAGCTGCATGACAGCAGTGAAGGCCTGGGTATGAAATGCACGGACCGCCACTGCTGTGTATATATAAAGTTTTTAGATTCTTTAGAAACAGGAGGTGTTAAAATTCTACATTTGAGTAAATATGTTGCAGCCAAATCAAATAGTTTACAGGATATTCAACCTTTGTTTCTTTATAAAACATTTAATACTTGACTTCTGTTTTTACAGATCTTCTATAAAGGTAATAAAGTAGTTTATGAATATGAGATATGAGTTTACAGATGATTAGTAAAACTATTAGTGTAAGTATAAGTACAAACAAAGCTTAAAGTGCCAAAAACTGCAGGCTTGAGGCTGAGTAAATCCCCATAGACCTCTATGTTAGAATGAACAGCTTTAACAGCAGAAATAAACATGTTGACAGCCTGGAGCTAAAAACGGGTTTGGTGTCTATAGCTAATATCTCCGTTGAATTCATATACAACTCACCCGTCATAATTGAGGGCGTGGCCTCTTTGAGTGACAGGTGTCGTCTCAGGCTGCTAGCTGCTAGCTGTCACAGAGACGACGTCCATGTTTCATACGGTCTACAACACAACTGTAGCTTCTGAGAACCTTTTTACTTAATCTTCATAATTATATATATCACACTATATGGCCAATTCTGAGAATGTTTCATCTTATGATGGTAAATCTTACGGCTGCATCACAAAACGATATTTTAATTAATAGCCTCCAACGTTTTTATTATTTAATTTATTCATACTTCATTTTATAAGATACAAAAACGTCAGATAGTTGAAAATCATTTCCTCTCTGAACCACACCACAGAGTATTTTCCCTTAATTTAAGAGTTCTAAAGTAAAACTATCGGCCCACAGGAGATTAATGAAATACAACAAACCCCGACTGATACCGAGTTTGCTTCCTGATGCTGAACAAACAGCAGCTGTGTGTTTTCTATGTAAAGTTTCCACATGAACACAAATAAAGAAGCTGCAGGGAAATGAGTTTCCATCGGAGCGCAGACCGACTGAATTTATGCAAAACACGCTCACATGTAGAGGATGATGTTTGTGATATCGAGATCAACCTTCAACATTTAAATGGTGTTTTTAGAGACTTTGTATTACCTTCAAACTACTAAAACAGTGAGTGTGAGCCTCCTTGTTGTTCCTTCATCACCATCAACACACTAGTTTATTCTGACTCCATCACACACACAAATACTCTCGAGGATTAATCCGCCGCTGAAAATAGTCCACAATAAAGTCACTATTTCCTCCAGTTTGTTGGATAAAAACTACAGTGAGCAGCTGTTTTGTTATATAGAAATAGAGACTTTCTTTATAATGAAGCTATATATTTGTGTTTTTAAAGATTATTAAAGAACCAACCGACTTGAAGCTGAGAGCCACAGACAGGAAGTCAGACAGACAGGAAGTCGCACTAACACAACGTTTGTTGACATGAAGAAGAAAACAGACAAATATTTAGTTCTCTAAACATAAGTGAGTAAAACAGTTGGTTATGTTCAGGCAACAAAGTACTTGGTTATATATTCGTATCAGTTTATTTATATATAGGCAGGGCTGAGTTATAGATACTTGATACTACGGACACATCTCGTTCAATAACTAGCAGTCTGTATATTTATACATATAAAAAACACAGAATAATCTGTCGGTACAAACACTACCTTCATGTACTACTGCTGATGCTCACTGTCTTTGTCCAACAGAAACAAGCTGTATCACTGCATCTGTCACTCAGCATCACTCTGACACACACACACACACACACACACACACACACACACACACACACACACACACACACACACACACACACACACACACACAGATGAAACAGGTCAGCTGAGTGTCTCATCTGGTTCCCAGAGTTTAGTCGCACGCCTGCATTCCTCTGCCCTGCAGGTGTGTGTGTGTGTGTGTGTGTGTGTGTGTGTGTGTGTGAGACCACTGAGCCAGTAAATCTAGTGTTATACTGGCAGAGCACATGGAGCCATAACTCTGGAGCACACACTCACCTCCGGCATCACACACACACACACACACACACACACACCAGTCATGTCCTCAGGTAAACTACAGTGTTGTCGAGAGAGGAACCACACACACACACACA
Organism: Leptoclinus maculatus; assembly: GCA_032191485.1. Taxonomy (NCBI): domain Eukaryota; kingdom Metazoa; phylum Chordata; class Actinopteri; order Perciformes; family Stichaeidae; genus Leptoclinus; species Leptoclinus maculatus. The sequence goes on from JAVDOI010000436.1 coordinate 19,952, forward strand.
TCTGCATGTGTGTGTGTGTGTGTGTGTGTTGTGTTCAAAGCTGACAGTTACAAAGAGACTGACACAGCAATCCAGTGAACTCGAGGGAGCACACACACACACACACACACACACACACACACACACACACAGATCAGAGAACCTAAATCTTCTTCTCCAGCTTGTAATTTTTTTTCATTTGCTGCCTCGCTGCTCTCTCGTGCGGCGCTCAAATTCACTGACAAAAGTGAACGCAGCGCTGACGGTTGACAGGCGGACAGGAACCCCCCCCCCCCCCCCCCCCCCCCCCCCCCCCCAAACTGACCTAAATGACCGGGATTGTGTATTTTCTGTATGTGCATTTATGACTTGCTGATGTAGTCAAACTGTCAAAGAAACTCTTCAAACTGAAGCAAAGCAGAAGCGTGTTTATATAATTATATTTACTGGATTGACAAAAAAGAGAGACGGGTCAAAACACACAAAGAACACAAAATGTAGGTTCTAAATTACATCCAAAACTTGATAAATGATGAATGATAAATGATGATTCCTTCTTTCTAAATCTCCAGCATTTAAGGGTCAGTTTACCCAAATTAGCAAAAAAAAATTCAATTTGTTTGCCTCAAAAACACAATTTAATGGAAGTAAATGAAATGTAGTTTGTAGGGCTTTGATGCAGCTTTCTTAAGTTTTCAACATCTTTTTTTATAAAAGCAGCATTTGGTGTCGGTCTGAGGAGCGAGTTCTACTATTTAACTAATTGTTTTTTCAAAATAATTAATTTTAAGGCCAACAACAAACAAATGTAGTACTAATAAAGTACTACATTTCCATCCCAACTTACTGTACCTTCCATTGTGGACAAAGTAAATATTACTTAAATTGTGTTTTTGTGATCCTGTTGGTTCATCCAGTCGTGTTGAAATCCCAGCTGGTCTCTGAGTTTGTTGAGCTTTTATTTTGTTACATCCACATTTTGAATTAGCATTAGCAACAAGCTAACAGTCCTGCCCTGACAAAAATGCCATTTACCTCCTTTATCAGAAGTATTTTCATGTATTTCGTGTATTTCTATGGGTGTGTAAGTGTGTCCATGTTTTTATTTTAAGTATTTCTATTGTCATGTATTCCAATACATTTTTCCATATATGTACATGTATAAAGGTCAGGTATTTTCTGAAGCATATTTCCAGGTTATGTTTATGTTGGTGAACGTTTCCTGATTCACCGTAAAGTTTCATAACGAGCAGAGAAACGTTTAGATTCAAACCGTGGCAGAGAAAAACAGAAAAAAGTGTGATGAAGTGGTTTCCAGCTGACAACTCTGGTATGTTAATCCCTAAAAACACCTCCTCCTCCTCCTGCAGCAGGTTATAATATATATATATATATATATATATATATATATATATATATAAATATATATACAGTATATAATAATTGGCTCCAGGAGGGAGCGAGGGAGGATGAAAGAATGAGAGGAAGGTGGAGGTTTGGTTTTGATTTGCTCGTCCAGCTTCAGAGAGACGCAGAAGAAAATATGATCTCTGGTTGAAGTTCTGGCTGTAAATCTGTTTCCTCTTAAGTTTTTTTTAGGTGAAAGAAGTTTGAACTTCAAAACTGAGAGGAACGACAGGAAGTGAGTCAATATTAACTCTTCAGATAAAAATGTTTCTGAAACTAAATTCTGAAGTCCAGCAGCATGAGTCAGTTTCTGCTCGTTACATTCATACAATCTTTTCAAAATAAACTTCTGTCTCCACAGGAAAACTACTGAGTTAGGTTGAGACAACAAGACTACTTAGTTAGGTTTAGACAACTAAACTACAGAGTTAGGTTTAGACAACTAAACTACAGAGTTAGGTTGAGACAACAAGACTACTTAGTTAGGTTGAGACAACATAACTACTTAGTTAGGTTGAGACAACATAACTACTTAGTTAGGTTTAGACAACTAAACTACTGAGTTAGGTTTAGACAACTAAACTACAGAGTTAGGTTGAGACAACAAGACTACTGAGTTAGGTTGAGACAACAAGACTACTTAGTTAGGTTGAGACAACATAACTACTTAGTTAGGTTTAGACAACTAAACTACAGAGTTAGGTTGAGACAACATAACTACTGAGTTAGGTTTAGACAACTAAACTACAGAGTTAGGTTGAGACAACAAGACTACTGAGTTAGGTTGAGACAACAAGACTACTGAGTTAGGTTTAGACAACCAAACTACAGAGTTAGGTTGAGACAACATAACTACTTAGTTAGGTTTAGACAACTAAACTACAGAGTTAGGTTGAGACAACATAACTACTGAGTTAGGTTTAGACAACCAAACTACAGAGTTAGGTTGAGACAACATAACTACTGAGTTAGGTTTAGACAACTAAACTACAGAGTTAGGTTGAGACAACAAGACTACTGAGTTAGGTTGAGACAACAAAACTACTGAGTTAGGTTTAGACAACCAAACTACAGAGTTAGGTTGAGACAACATAACTACTGAGTTAGGTTTAGACAACTAAACTACAGAGTTAGGTTGAGACAACAAGACTACTGAGTTAGGTTGAGACAACAAAACTACTGAGTTTAATGTGTTTCTCAGCGTAAGTGTTTCATTAAAAAATAACTGAGCTGAATACTGGATGTGAAACACGTCCAGTTAAAAGTAGAAAACAAGCAAAACCACGAGCAGAAAATAAAACGAGCTGCTGGTTCACAGATTATAAAGATGCTTATTTTAAAGGTACAAATGCACTTTTTTCCTTATCTTTCATACAAGCTTTTGGTTTGAAGTCATTCTGTCAATCCAGCCGACCGACGCTGGTATTCCCAGTCTGAGGTCAGGAGGAGGTGGAGGGTATGGAGGGGGTTCTTTATATTTCTTCACTTTCCCCTCCATCACCCATCACCCATCACCCATCACCCATCACACACACACACTCTTCAGAAAAGGATAGGACAGGGTTTTTTCATCCATCTCTTGCGAATTTTGTTCACAGACGGCGAGATTTGAAAAGCGAAAAAGAGTGAAGAGAGTTCAGAGGACAGAAGAGTCAATCAGCCGAACCTTTCGCATGAAAAATGCTTCCACTCACACGATAGTGTGAGTGTGTGTGTTTCTAAGCTAAAGGTACAGTTACACACTGCAGTTTAACCTTTAACCCTTACTGCCGACATAAAACTAAATGTTCAGTTGTGCTTCAGTAGAGATGTACTCCTAAATTTGAGTCACAGTGTCTCCCTGAGTATATACTGTGTATATATATATATATATATATATATATATATATAAAACACTACCTTACCCACAATCCCCTTGATTAAAGCAACGCTGAGCTTCCTGATTTGGAATTCTGAAGCCGTGATCGTTTATTATTAATATTATTATTATTATATTCTAATGAACTTGCATGTGACATAGGAGGCGGAGTCAATTCTGATTGGCCCATTGAATCACATGTTTTCAGCCCCTCAATAACCTGCCTGGTTCTCTTACTTCACAGTTTGTAGTTTGGTAGGAACTAAAGATACTCAGATGTCTGGACTGAAAAGGTAGTAAAAGTAGTAATAATACAATGTAGAAATAGTCATAATGTGACTGTATTACCATTAAAATACACTGGATTATCACTATTGATGCATGTGTAGCTGGTAAAGGTGGAGCTCATTTTAATGACTTTATATACTGCTGGTAGTTTAACCTATAATAACACGTCATCATTTATTATATTGTCTATTAATAATCTGAATCTACAAACCTTTCAAATCAACGTTGTGGAGTAAAAAACTACAATATTTACCTCTGAGCAGCAGTAGAATAACAGGGAAAGTACAAGTACCTCAAAATTGTACTTTCTTTCCATCACTACTCATGTTTTCAATGTTTACATGTTGATGTATATATACAGTATATATATATACATATATATTAGTGCTGGGCAAGTTAACGCGTCATTATCACGTTAACGCATTAATTAATTAACGCCGACAATTATTTTATCGCGCGTTAACGCAGTTTTTTTTATTATTAAGCGACATTTTTAACACAAGAACCGGCAGCGAGCGGTGAACAGCTGTTTGTGTGGCGTCTCTTCCTGTTTCCTTCACCTACACTCCCCTGGGTCCTAAGTCCCTCCATGTACAGCTTCTTATCACCCTCTATGTACCAACGTACATTTATAACAAGTACCACACATATTACGGTAATCAGCGTTACATATGTGTCTGACCAAAATACCAACAAAATAAATGATTCATTTAAATTATTTAAAGTGTTTTGTTTGTAATATGTATAATAAGCATATCATTTAGTTATCACTACTGAGAATTTAACAAACATAAAAACATGACATATATAGGTTTGTAGTTTTCAAGGTGTGTATTTCAAATTGCATCTCTTACGCATGAAGATAAATATGAACACCGGCTGAATATCTAGTATCAGAATCATTATAACTGTGTTATAACTGCTACTGTGTAAAAGGAATACTGCTGTTAAAAAGAACCTGATGTGTTTAAAGTGTTTGCAAACCAAATGTTATTTACCTTAGTTCATATAGCAGTACTTTTAAAATAAAAAGTGTGCAATACACTACTTTTGAATTCATTATGCAATTAATCGCGATTAAAAATTGTAATTATTGCCCAGCACTAATATATTATATATATATATATATATATATATATATATATATATATATACAACACACACAGTGATCTGACATAAACAACAACAACAACAGTGTTCTCGTATTAAACTACATAAATAACAGATTTGGGATTATTTGGAATAAATGGATTCAATGTTTTCTATGAATAAAACGTCAAATGCAACATTTAAAGAGTGTGAATACAAACTGAATGCACAGTCAGTCAGTGTGTGTGTGTGTGCGTGTGTGTGTAAGTCTGTGTAGGTGTGTGTGTGCGTGTGTATGTAGGTGTGTGTGTGTAAGTGTGTGTGTCTGTGTGTGTGTGTGTGTGTGTGTGTGTGTAGGTGTGTGTGTGTGTGTGTGTGTGTGTGTAGGTGTGTGTGTGTATAGGTGTGTGTGTCTGTGTGTGTAGGTGTGTGTGTGTGTGTGTGTGTGTGTGTGTGTGTGTGTCTGTGTGTAGGTGTGTGTGTGTGTGTGTGTGTGTGTGTGTGTGTGTGTGTAGGTGTGTGTGTGTGTGTGTGTGTGTGTGTGTGTGTGTGTGTGTGTGTGTGTAGGTGTGTGTGTGTGTGTGTGTGTGTGTGTGTGTGTAGGTGTGTGTGTGTGTGTGTGTGTGTGTGTGTGTGTGTGTGTGTGTGTGTGTGTGTGTGTGTGTGTGTGTGTGTGTGTGTGTGTGTGTGTGTGTGTGTAGGTGTGTGTGTGTGTGTGTGTGTGTGTGTGTGTGTAGGTGTGTGTGTAGGGTCCACATGTGTTTCTGTATGTCGGACAGTAAAAATAGTCGCGGCTCGATTGTGTGGAAACAATAGAGGAGGAAGGAAAACGCTGACGGACCGCTGCAGTGTTCTGTGTCTGAGCTTCTTCTTCTGTGGGAAATAAAAAATGACGTCTAAAAAATTAAATAATGAAAAGACAAAGACACGGTGTAACAGGAACAGGAAGGAAACATTTCAGCATAGCGGATGCACGAATGACAAAACAAGTCCCGTTGTGTTGTTTAATTGATGGAACAGACACATTTTACAGCTACTTTTCAATTAAAAAGTTCAATGTTAAACAAATAGTTCCTGGTTCTCCAGAAGAAAAATAGAAATTACTATACATTTAAATGACTTATCTTAAAGATGTCTGTAAAGTCACTATCTATCGCCGTCGTAACATAACGGTGCCATTGCATTTGCAGAATTAAAAACCCGAAGCGGCGGCACGTGTTTGGTTCTCTGTAAGAAGAGAGATCTAACAAACAGTTCCCGCTTCTCGCCACAGGCGCCGCCAAAGAGAACGAAACAGAGATCTTGGAAACATACGAAGTGAATACAAAGACGTGAATAGACGCAAATTGGCGCTGAGATTCTCCTCCTCACTCACGTTGTTGAGTCAGAAAAGGAGGAAAATATATCGTATCAAATGTAATAATTGTTGTAAATATAATGTACATAAACCATAGACTGTCTATTGTACAAACAGCTTTATTCACGCTTATATAATGTTAATGTAAGTGTTGATGGAGCTGCTACAATGCTAGCATAGCCTAGCACTGATCAAACCAAACTCCATTCAGAAATCAAGCGTTTTAAAAGTGCTTTGCTTGTCGTCTTGCGGAGAGAACTAAAAAACATGAATTCAGACTTTTTACAAATCTTCATCATTATGTAGTTAATTCTGCATTTTTTATCAGTTTATTGCAATTAAATTACATCAAAATTGTTTATTTTGGGTTCATACAAGGAATGACCCTCTATGATGTTTATATGTATAGGAATGAACTGAGAGTCCACAAAGCTTCCCACCTTTATGTTTTAAACAATACAACAATGTAGTTAAAGACTTCCTGTTGGAAAAAAATGACCAACGCAGAAGAAGAAACGGATCTCACGACACACTGAAATGTATTTTTTAAAATGGCATCTGATACCATAAATCTACCTACATACAAATAAAGAATATGCTTCAGTATGACAGAATCCAGGTGTTTGTGTTGGAAAAAGATCCATGCATTTAGAAACATACTGTTGGAGATCTATATAAGGCAAATTATACCTGCTTTTGATAAAAAGGCAAATTAATTAAATATATTTTAAACAGCCAAGATGCTTATAGATTTATGTACAAGTGTGTGAAACAAGAATCCAGTCATGTGCCCCAAACTATCTCAGTAAAAAGTAAATATGTTTATTCATTGTTGGGGGGTTTTGGTGGTAAATAGTTTTATGTTTGTTACCAAAAAACAACTAGTTTTAAAAAGCTATTTATACTTAAGTTAAGGTTTAAACTTCTGGTTAACACACGTCCTGATTGTCCATGTGTCCAGTATTTATTCCCCCATTAGCAGCTAACAGCTAGCAGAAGTCCAGTTAGCCCGGCTCCAGGTGGTTCTGTCCGTCCGTCTGTCTGTGCTGGCTGGTTGCAGCCGTGGCACGTTAGCCGGTTAGCCGTTTAGCCGTCGGGGCTTTACAGAAACAGACGTCTCTACAGGAACGAAGGTGGACGCCGGCCAGAGTTCATTAGCATCCAGTCTGGATTAGCCGCTAGCCTGCCAAGACTTTGGCTGCTGCAGTTAAGCCAAAAGAGACAACAGGCCCATAGGGAATCGGGGGGGGGGGGGGGCTAATGCTAACGCTAACGCCAAGTCTAATCGGCTGCAGACAGGAGGAGAGACAGGAGAGAGAGAGAGAGAGAGAGAGAGAGATGGTCGGAGCACAAGAGACCAGATTCCTCCTGAATCACAATGAAGGAAACTCGTCTTCATGAAGAAAGAAAAGCGACACGATATCAAACCGAAGAGCAGGAAAGCAAACGGACAAATGAAGAAGCACTTCAACCACAACAGTCTGGTGTCAGAGGAAATCTGAAGAAATCTGAGCTCTGAAATCTGACTTTTTTTGCTCACAAATATCATTACAGTGGTTTTCCAATGACACATTATCAATACTTTGTTTTCTACAAAACGTAAATGTAAGATCTGAGATTGGGAGCATGTCGATTGCCTCTAAACGTCTCTCAACATGTCGACGGCTGAGCTGGCGGCTACAAGCTAACGGGTGCTAACAGTGCAAACTACGACGACAGAGCTAACAGTGTTACACAGCAGCTCCTTTAATTATAAATACTGTTATATCCTCTACACAGTATTTAAATTATATAAGACATAGAAAATGCAACGTTTATCGATAGCTAACTAGAGACTGACCACAAACATCAAAGTATTATCCCAGTGTTATATTATATTTTAGGTCATTTACGAAACTTTTACGTTTGTTTTTTGCTTTAATAAAAAACAGATACGACGTGTTAATCAGTGGGCTTTAGCGATTAGGCTAGCTGTTTCCCCCTTATCCCTTCATCTTTATGCTAATATAAGCTAACCACAGCTCTGTCTTGGAACACACACGAGATTGATAGTGATACATGTTTTTTATATAATTATGATTTTGGGGGGAAACTAATTTAGGAATTAAGGGAAAAAATCTGAAAAATTAGAGTGCACAAAAAAACCACCTCCCAGACTGTGTTGATGTCTCAGCCTCTCTGTGGCTGCTCACCTTTAACACACTGAGCAGGTGTGAAATGAGGTCACACACACACACACACACTTCCTGTTCCCTCTCATTGTGTTATCAGAGCATGTAAAGCAGGTTTCTCTAATAATCTTTTACTGGAATGAGAACGAACCACAAATCAAACTTTTCCACTCAACTTCTTTCTATCTTTGACCTCTGACCTGTGTGAGCTCTCTCACTTTATCAGACAGTAAAAGTGCAGAAAGGTCAAACTGCTCTCACTGAGTCTCTGGAAATGTGAGGAAATAAGTTTGTACGTTTGTAAGTTTTGTTCAGACTATAAATGTATAAAAGTCGTCATGTTGAGAGGAGGAAGATGGGCCGTTTCTCTTGTTAAAAGGGAGCTTTTTATCCTAATTACTCACATTTTAGGCTTTTTTCTGTCATTTCACAAAAGCGTTTTATGTTTAAGCAACAAAAGACAGTATTTTTAGATTATGTCAACAACATGGAGGAGATGTAAGATTTCACAACTTATAACACGTCTCAGAAAGAAAGAGACGTGTTATAGTCTGAAATACGCTGCTAATGTTTTCACCATATGAGAAGTGGACTGACGTTTTGTAGCCTCGAGTTTGGCGATTTCACCGTCGCCATCATTGATTACAACCAGAGAACAGGAAGTGACCATATCTGGACTGAGGAGGAGTGACGTAGAGACGCCGTATACGTCTCTGGTAGAGACCTGTCAATCACCGTGTAGCCCCGCCCTAAAGCATCCCCTGCTTTATGGTCTGTTTGACTCTAAATGGACCATAATGTACTAAATGAACATCATGCTGTATTGAAGAAGACTTGAAACTAGAGATTGAGACCATAAACTCATGTTTACAATGTTTACTGAGGTAATAAATCAAGAGAGAAGTAGAGTCATTTTCTCATAGACTTCTATAGAACCAGAGGAGTCGCCCCCTGGTGGACACTAGAGAGAATGCAGCTTTAACACATGAAGCAACGACTTCACTTTTCGGAACCGGAGGTATCAAGACAGTGAAAAGAGGAAGTAGATCTTTGTTGATTTACACTCGAGTACGATTGTTGTGTTGATGTTTGCCGAAGAGGGAAAACAAACCAGAATCAGGTTCAACCAGACTAAACAACGGGTTGAAAAATGCCGATCTAACTCCTCCCACTCCATCTAACTCCTCCCACTCCATCTAACTCCTCCAGTGAGGATGTGAATCTGGTTTAATGGTGGAAAAATAAACCACAGTTACAAACAAACATGTGCTTGTGTTGTGGATCCTCTGTTATATTTAAAGGAACTAATTATTGGAAAAATCACTGAAAGATGATTTACTAAAAATCTCAAATATAACGAGCAGTTTCTCGATTAACTAGAGAGAAAAAACAGCGAATTACCACCAGAAACAAGGAGAAAAGTAAAAATATAGATGTGTTTTATTAGCAGCAGCTCGCTGTGTTTCTCCTCTTTGAGCCGACTCTGCGTTTGTCGGAGGGTTTAATTAAAGCCCCCAAAAATAAAAACACGTCTCCACCTCGTCGGTTAATTTGCGGCGTTCTGAGGCAGCAACATGTTTACCACTCAGAGAGAGGAAGCTGGGTTTTGTCAGCCAGCAGATAATTTAATAACAATGTTTTTTAAGGCCAGAGACAAAAGAAGAACATGAAAGCCACAGTGCCTGGTTTTAACAGATTTTTGGTAAAAGGTAAAGCAACTAAAAAAACGATTGTGTGTGTGTGTGTGTGTGTGTGTGTGTATGTGTGTGTGTGTGTGTGTGTGTGTGTGTGTGTGTGTGTGTGTGTGTGTGTATGTGTGTGTGTGTGTGTGTATGTGTGTGTGTATGTGTGTGTGTGTGTGTGTGTGTATGTGTGTGTGTGTGTGTGTGTGTGTGTGTGTATGTGTGTGTGTGTGTGTGTGTGTGTGTGTGTGTGTGTGTGTGTGTGTGTGTGTGTGTGTGTGTGTGTGCGTGCGTGTGTGCTTTTACTGTAACAGTTTTTTTACTGTGTGGTTTTAGTACTTGTACTGCAGTAAAGGATGTGAATACTTCCAAACATTTTTTTTTTAGAAGGTCGGTTGTCTTCATCAGTTTTTCTTTACTCAGAAGCATCACATTGACTTCCATCATCTCTGGAACATTTTATAAAATGCAAAGTTATCTATCCTTACAGAAACTGTACTGCAGTACTCTTTAAATAACTAGTTTATTCCGAATCTGGAGAAAAAGATCCTGCGGTTCTTTAACTTAAGAGCTAGGCTACTAGTTTCCCCTCGCTTCCAGTGTTTGTGCTAAGCTAAGCTAAAAACACATCCATCTCCTCATCCCACTCTGGGGAAAACAAGAAGCTAACAAGGTTTTCTAAAAAATATTGAACCGTTCCTGTAACAATCTCGAGGATGAACTAAGTGATAGTGTCAGCCAAAAGAAAACACACACACACACACACACACACACACACACACACAGTGAGCCAACGCTGATGCCAAAAACAAGAACAACAACACAGACTCTTGTAAGGACACTTGCACCATAAGTCACTTTACACACACACACACATTAACATTCAGTGTGTACAGTAGCAGTGTTTACACAGAGAGAGAGAATCAGACAGTGATGGAGGATAAGCTCGATCGCCCGGTTCCTCTCTCGGCCTCTCAATTACCTCAGACTGTGATTAATACATCAGGCTGCATTAGCTTCTCTCTTCTTCCTCCTCTTCCTCCTTTATCTCCTCCACAGTGTAAAGCAGAGACAAACAAACTGGCTGAGGAATGTGCTGATTGCAGTACTGGTCTGTGGTACTGGGAGTAGTGATGGAGTCATGAGAATGTGGTTAACCGACGCTGTAATGAGAGGGAGTGACCGGCAGAAAGATGGAGCCTCCGCAAAAAAACAAAAAAACACATGAGGATAAACTGGTGAGACCGTTGTTGTTGTTGTTGTTTACAGCTGCGTGAATCATCTGCTGAGATTCAGTCTGTGTTTAAGTTTATTACTTTATGTTTTCATATGCTAGTGTGATCGTTAAATGAGGTTTAAAGTTTGAAATAAACTGTATTATTGTTATATTATTGTATTATTATACCATACTATTCGAATATATATAGTCATACATCATACAGTAATGTACCGTGTTTTAACACTACACAAAATAAACTCACAATATATAAAAGTATATGAGGTTTGGATTAAGTAGATCAGTCAAAAGTGAAATTTCCAGAAACTTGATCTTATTTGTGTCATATATACTATATTATACCACCATATACGTACAATACCATAATTATACTATATTATACCATAACACTCTATACTACAATATACCATCATGTACCATACCCTGTCATAGTATACTACGGTATACCATCATGTACATACCCTAGGAAGCTACTGTCTTCCTCAGTTGCTCTGCATTGTCCGTTAATTATGAAGCATACCGTCATGCGCGGAGTTATTGTTTGTTAAGCTAGTTTAGCCTAGCCTCTCAGAAGTGCGGGGCATCAGCTGTTTTTTGTTGTGGTTTTTTTTGTTCCGGGTTGAGAGGTCACAGCCTGTTGTCTCCTACGTGAGCGCAGTCCATCGAAAACATTTTATTTCCCACAATTTAAGTTTCTGCATTTTCCAAATACACTAGTATTATTCAAACATATTGTTCGGTTCGTAAGCCTCGTACCGAACGGTTTAACACGAATATGTGTATTGTTAAACCTCTAGAAACAAATAACCGTAGCTGTGGCGTCATAATGAGGTTATTAGGTGGTGTTTCAGCTGCAGGACAGCACTGAAGGCCCAGGTATAAATTGCACAGCCCGCCACTGACTACAATATACCACATGTACCATACATTGTCATAGTATAGTACAATATACCATCATGTACATGCCCTGTCATAGTATACTACAATATACCATCATGTACCATACCCTCTCATAGTATACTACAATATACCATCATGTACCATACCCTGTCATAGTATAGTACAATATACCATCATGTACATGCCCTGTCATAGTATACTACAATATACCATCATGTACCATACCCTCTCATAGTATACTACAATATACCATCATGTACCATACCCTGTCATAGTGTACTACAATATACCATCATGTACCATACCCTGTCATAGTGTACTACAATATACCATCATGTACCATACCCTGTCATAGTGTACTACAATATACCATCATGTACATACCCTGTCATAGTGTACTACAATATACCATCATGTACCATACCCTCTCATAGTATACTACAATATACCATCATGTACCATACCCTGTCATAGTATAGTACAATATATCATCATGTACGTACCCTGACATAGTATACTACAATATACCATCATGTACCATACCCTGTCATAGTATACTACAATATACCATCATGTACCATACCCTGTCATAGTATAGTACAATATATCATCATGTACGTACCCTGTCATTGTATAGTATAATATACCATCATGTATGTACCCTGTCATAGTATACTACAATATACCATCATGTACATACAATATTATTCATAACCTTATTTTAACATTATATAACACCCTATACCATAATATACTATCATATACCATAATATACTATCATATACCATAATATACTATCATATACCATTATGAACTATATTCTGTAAAATATATACCATCATATACGTACAATACCTTAAGTATACTATAATATAACATAATATACTACAATATATCAGTATACACTATTCAAAACCATTCATAACCTTACTTTAACATTATTTAACACACTGTGTCATATATACTATATTATACCACCATATACGTACCATACCATACTTATACTATAATATACCATGATATACTGTCATATAACACAGTATAACATAATACACTATCATGTACCACACCCTGTGATAATATACCATTATATAACATACTATGCCACAAATACTATATCACTAACAAACAATACTGGACCAAACCATAATACACTGTAATATACCACAACATAGTATATTATACCACCATTATATACCAAAATATGCCATGTATACCATCAATACTAAGCCATTAATATACTGTATATAACCAATAATCATACCAGCTGTGTGCCACCGTTCAATTTCTGTCCAAAGGAAGTTTGTTTTCTCATATTTTTTAACACTTTTTTCTTCTTTTTCTAGAAAGATGACGTGAACTTGATTTAATTCCTTATTCCGTATTTCTGTCTGAGCAGAAAACAAAAAGGAGCACAAAAAAACTTTCAATTATTGATCAGAAACGAGCTCGTTAGAGCCCCCTCTGCTCTCTAATGACACCTCACATGTCACATGGGGGGGGGGGGGGGGGAGGAAGTTGTGGTGAGATTTAAATGGAATGAAAGACAAATAATAATAAAATAAATAAAGAGAAGGCCACATTCCTCGTCTCTTCCTGTTTGACTCTGCGGGGAGTTTATCACTTATGAATGATGACACAGATAGAATGAATAATAAAAGACAGATGTGGTGTGTGTGACAGGGTGTGTGTGTGTGTGTGTGTGTGTGCTGTTTGTCATATGGAAACAAAAGGAGGATGAGAGATGGTGAGCAGGAAAAAATACACTCTGCTTTCCATTGTATGCTCTGTGTGTGTGTGTGTGTGTGTGTGTGTGTGTGTGTGTGTGTGTGTGTGTGTGTGTGTGTGTGTGTGTGTGTGTGTGTGTGTGTGTGTGTGTGTGTGTGTGTGTGTGTGTGTCATAAAGGATCACATCTAACACTACAGTTTTGCTAAATCTGCGTCCGTTGCCGCAAATCTGCTAACACACCAAAAGCTCTCTGAGACAGAAAAAACAGGGCCTGAGGGGAGAGGATAGGATGGAAGGAAAGGAAAGGACAGAAGGAGGGTTGACCATCCTTCCTTCCTTCCTTCCTTTCCTTACTCTGAATGAACAGCAGCTCTTTGACAGGGCGAGAGAGCGATACAGAGGGAATTAGGATTCTACTGCGGTGGTCGGCTCTGACTTAGATGAATCACCTGCATGCACAAAATACATGCACAAAATACACACACACACACACACACACACACACACACTCGTGTACAGAAGGGATGGAGCAGTAAAAAGCAGCTGAAAGCCAAACTGTGTCTGTCCACATGGGAAAAGTCATTAAACCCCAAAACCTGCAGGAGCTCACAGCAGCTGATCTGACGTGTGTGTGTGTGTGTGTGTGTGTGTGTGTGTGTGTGTGTGTGTGTGTGTGTGTGTGTGTGAGGGGGGGGGGGGTTCAGCTGCAGAGATTCAAAGCCACTCCTCTCCGTCTCACTCTGAAAGGTCAGCGGTTTAGTTTTAATTTGAAAACGTTTGTCTTTCCTCTCAGTGACGCTTTGCAGCAGCTCTTTTCTGCTGCGTATAAATATATATAATATATATATATATATATATATATATATATATAATATAAAGTATTAATATATACAGTACGGTGGTACTTCTCCTAAACGCACCGTAACCTTCAGTAGGAACACATTTGTATCTTTAGCTGTCAGCTCTCTTTAAGCCTTTCAGTATTAAATGAACTAATCAATCGATCAAAAGAGTGAAAACTGATTAAAATGACAGAAATGTAAAGTATACGTGAAACCCAAAACCTGCCAGCGTGTTTTCTTCAAAACTTCACCGTTCATCACAGAACAGAAGCTGTAAAAACCGACATTATCGTCAGATTTTCATCTTTCCAACGGTCCTCAAACACAGCACGTGTGTGACGAACGCTTCCATCAGAAAAGCAGCCAAAAATGTAAATAGTTTAATATTTATAGAACGTAGAGCCTCCATTTTATTTTTTCCAACTTTAGTAACACTTGTGACTTAAATGATGATATTATTAAACTAATTAGTTGATTGGTAAACTGATGGTGTCAGTAGGAGGATGTGTCTCATCCTTTCTTTACTATCACTTTTTTTACAAAAGACACAGGAAGTGATGTCAGCCGAGGCCGGTTTCAGGAAGTGCGTGGGCTGTGGTCCGACTGCTAAAGGCATCCCCCCCAGGGAAGACACAGACCCTCCCCCCCCCCACACACACACACACACACTCCTATACAAACACATGTACACACATACACAGAGGAAGGAAGAAGACAACAATGGATGAGACAGAGGAGGAAAAAATAAACGCTCAGTGTCCTACTACAGGGGAACCCTTTGAAGTGCGTGTGTGTGTGCGTGTGTGTGTGTGTGTGTGTGTGTGTGTGTGTGTGTGTGTGTGTGTGTGTGTGTGTGTGTGTGTGTGTGTGTGTGTGTGTGTGTGTGTGTGTGCGTGTGTGTGTGTGTGTGTGTGTGTGTGTGTGTGTGTGTGCGTGTGTGTGTGTGTGTGTGTGTGTGTGTGTGTGTGTGTGTGCGTGTGTGTGTGTGTGTGTGTGTGTGTCTGCTCAAAGATTTGGCAACTGAAAGAACCATCTGACTTTCTTTTTAATCCAACGAGTCCGTCAACACGAAGACGCTCAGAATCAGAATCAGAGTCTGAGTTTTTCTGACAAAAGCAGCTCGTCACAAACGAGGAATGTTGTTTGTTTTTTGTGTTTTCTTTATGCATAATCGTCAAAAATAAACAAGAACTGCAAATGTCAAGAATAATACATTTGAGACAGAAATATACAACGACGTCAAAATATGTCTGAAAAAAGACGGGAAAAACTTCACCTGTTAAAGTGAAACTAAACAACTTTAGGTTCAAGAAAATGTAGCTTTTCGGTTCAAATAAGTACGTTTGTTACGTAACATACATACTAGCTAAGTATGTTTGTTATGTAACTTAAACACTAGTTAAGTATGTTTGTTATGTAACTTAAACACTAGCTAAGTATGTTTGTTATGTAACTTAAACACTAGTTAAGTATGTTTGTTATGTAACTTAAACACTAGTTAAGTATGTTTGTTATGTAACTTAAACACTAGTTAAGTATGTTTGTTATGTAACTTAAACACTAGTTAAGTATGTTTGTTATGTAACTTAAACACTAGTTAAGTATGTTTGTTATGTAACTTAAACACTAGTTAAGTATGTTTGTTACGTAACTTACACACTAGTTAAGTATGTTTGTTACGTAACTTAAACACTAGTTAAGTATGTTTGTTATGTAACTTAAACACTAGCTAAGTATGTTTGTTATGTAACTTAAACACTAGTTAAGTATGTTTGTTATGTAACTTAAACACTAGTTAAGTATGTTTGTTACGTAACTTAAACACTAGTTAAGTATGTTTGTTACGTAACTTAAACACTAGTTAAGTACGTTTGTTACGTAACTTACACACTAGTTAAGTATGTTTGTTACGTAACTTAAATACTAGTTAAGTATGTTTGTTACGTAACTGAAATACTAGTTAAGTATGTTTGTTACGTAACATACATACTAGCTAAGTATGTTTGTTATGTAACTTAAACACTAGTTAAGTATGTTTGTTATGTAACTTAAACACTAGTTAAGTATGTTTGTTACGTAACTTAAACACTAGCTAAGTATGTTTGTTACGTAACTTACACACTAGTTAAGTATGTTTGTTACGTAACTTAAACACTAGTTAAGTATGTTTGTTACGTAACTTAAACACTAGTTAAGTATGTTTGTTACGTAACTTAAACACTAGCTAAGTATGTTTGTTACGTAACTTACACACTAGTTAAGTATGTTTGTTACGTAACTTAAACACTAGTTAAGTATGTTTGTTATGTAACTTAAACACTAGTTAAGTATGTTTGTTACGTAACTTAAACACTAGCTAAGTATGTTTGTTACGTAACTTACACACTAGTTAAGTATGTTTGTTACGTAACTTAAACACTAGTTAAGTACGTTTGTTACGTAACTTAAACACTAGTTAAGTATGTTTGTTACGTAACTTAAACACTAGTTAAGTACGTTTGTTACGTAACTTACACACTAGTTAAGTATGTTTGTTACGTAACTTAAATACTAGTTAAGTATGTTTGTTACGTAACTGAAATACTAGTTAAGTATGTTTGTTACGTAACTTAAATACTAGTTAAGTATGTTTGTTATGTAACTTAAACACTAGTTAAGTATGTTTGTTACGTAACGTAAATACTAGTTAAGTATGTTTGTTACGTAACTGAAATACTAGTTAAGTATGTTTGTTACGTAACGTAAATACTAGTTAAGTATGTTTGTTACGTAACTGAAATACTAGTTAAGTATGTTTGTTATGTAACTTAAACACTAGTTAAGTATGTTTGTTACGTAACTGAAATACTAGTTAAGTATGTTTGTTACGTAACGTAAATACTAGTTAAGTATGTTTGTTACGTAACTTAAACACTAGTTAAGTATGTTTGTTACGTAACTTACACACTAGTTAAGTATGTTTGTTACGTAACTTAAATACTAGTTAAGTATGTTTGTTATGTAACTTAAATACTAGTTAAGTATGTTTGTTATGTAACTTAAACACTAGTTAAGTATGTTTGTTACGTAACTTACACACTAGTTAAGTATGTTTGTTACGTAACTTAAACACTAGTTAAGTATGTTTGTTACGTAACTTAAACACTAGTTAAGTATGTTTGTTACGTAACTTAAATACTAGTTAAGTATGTTTGTTACGTAACAATCCTTTGCAGGTATAAGAGCAAGAGGGTCAAAGTTCAAGGTGTCACGTTATGATGAAGTAATACTTCCAGTTGAACATATACTGACTACCAGAAGGTACTTTTTAAGGGTAGCTGCAGTGTGTACTAAGAGTAAAAAGTATATATATATACCTTCTTCTTCTAATACTCTGTTTACTGGTAGATTACAGATGTGTGTCGCCTTTAGCGCCCCCTTCTGATCAAACTACGCTGTAGCTGATGGAAACGCTCTTAATTCACATTTATTTTTTGAAGCACTTTTAAAAGTTTGCTTAAAATTGATGAAGCAGTGAAGAATCTACTTCTAAAAACAGTTGTTTTAAGAGAGTCTTAAAAATATTATTTGCATTTTATTGTGAAATCTACAAAACAAACACACAGTAGTTATTTTATCTTATGGCTCTTTAACCTTCATAGTCCCATGAAACTATAGATTCATAGAAGCTTCCTGAGTCTCTAACTGTAATCTGATACTAATTACAGGAAAGTGAGGCAGTTGTCAATCGGTACGTTTTCCATTTAATTGATTTAACTGTTCACATAACTTAGAGAGCTTTTTACCAGCTTCATGCTCGGCAGGTCGACTAAACACGCAGTAATGTGAAATATGTCTCCAGGGAAGCTTCAACATACACGGACAATAAAGTTTATAGTGAAGGAAAAATGAAATGGATATTAAAGTTAAATGGAGCTTTTCTTCCAAAGAAATTGATTTGGAAATATACAACCAAATCAAAAACTGTCTAGAAAACGTGTATATATACATAAATATATATTTAAAAAAGAGTATATATATATATATACATGGATAAATATATTTATAGAAAATATGTATGTATATATATAAATATATACATAAATACATATATATATATATATATAAACTATGTATATATATATATATATATATATACATAGTTTATATATATATATATATATATATATATATATATATATATATATATATATATATGTATGTATGTATGTATGTATATATATATATATATATATATATATATATATATATATATATATATATATATATATATATATATATATATATATATATATATATATATATATATATATATATATATATATATATATATATATATATATACATACATACATATATATATATATATATATATATATAAACTATGTATATATATATATATATATATATATATACATATATATATATATTTATATGTTTAGGAGTAAATGAGGATGTTTTATTGTTTTTTATGTTTTGGTGTTTTTCAGTCAAACCGTTTGTCACTAAAATGTATTAAAATAAGTTTAATTGTCATAAAATTGCTTAAAGTCGGACCTGGAACTTTGTTTTTTCTTTTGGCACGTGACCTCACAGTCCATCACCATGACACTGCTCAACCTGTCAATCAAACCAGCGGAACACACACTCACACACTCACACACTCACACACTCACACACACACAGCAAACAGCTGGACGGTGTTGTCAACCTTGTTCTGCAGCGTGTTGACGAGTGTGACCTCTGGCTTTGTTTACCCCCAAAACAAAAGACCACACACTCATAACACACACAATGAGACACACACACACACACACACACACACACACACACACACACACACATACAATGAGAGACACACACACACACAATGAGAGACACACACACACACACACACAATAAGAGACACACACACACACACAATGAGAGACGCACACACACAATGAAAGACACACACACACACACACATACAATGAGAGACACACACACACACAATGAGAGACACACACACACACACAATGAGAGACACACACACACAATGAAAGACACACACACACACGAGAGACGCACACACACAATGAAAGACACACACACACACCATCAGAGACAAATGGCAGTCGATAACTTCCTCCCTCCATCTTTATGGAGCTCGTTAACTTCTCTCTCCCTAATGGCTCTCTGCTGAGCCTTTTGTTAGCCACACACACACACACACACACACACACACACACACACACACACACACACACTGCTCTAACAGAGTGATGGGACGTTTGGCTCGGAGGACACTTCCACTGCCAGTTTTTCCTGTTTTCTTAATATATTTTCATTCATTTGACGTTTCTTCTCCTCTTTGATGTTAAATATAAAGTCTGACCTTCAGCCATCTTGTTTATCGTCTCATCCAAAGTCAGAGGAGACGACGGATACCTCACGTCTTTCAGACCTCTAAGGAGACGGATACAGTTGCTTTAGAGAACTTCACTGGGTTAGCTACGGTTAGCATTACCAGCTAATAAAAATACTTTACGGCCCTATTCTGTGCATACAATGGGACTAAAATATGTCAGAGGTGTTCAAAAACAGAGCAGCAGCCATCTTGGATTCTGAGTTCCAGTTATAAAATCTCTGCACCCATGTGAGCTACATGCTAATGCTAACATGCTCACAGCGACAATGCTAATGTGTTGAGCTGGCCTAAACAGAATCACAAAGTTATAGCTATTTTATAATTTAATAATTTTTCACAAATACACTACAAGTATTGTAATTTTTTTCCCATTATCTTATTTTCTCATTGCACAGCTCCTGTCTTCCTCTGTTGCTCTGCTTCCAGCACAGCTTGTTTTAAGGAGAGCTTTTATCCAATCAGATTTCACCTCTGTGTCTCTATGTGAGGAGAGAGGCCCGAGGTCCTCTAGAGAGACTTTGCAGTTTAATAATAAGTATATGGGGACGATATTGTTGATTGTCATAGTCTTCAACCAATCAGATCTTTAGTTTGACATGTTGGGCGTATTCTTTGACGTGCCAGTGCTACCCAGGTAGCCTGCTAAGTACGTCTGCATTAACGTGTGCTTTGATTGGTCAGTGGGCCAGCGTGACTCTTGTCAAACAGAAAGCTAGCAGATCTTAGTGTTTGGTAAGAGTTCAGGTTGAAACATATGTAAAAGAAGTTATGACATTTTTAGCGTTTTGCTTGATGTAGATTCTTTTTTTTGGATTCTCAATGGCTGAAGGAGGAGAAATGGATTCAGGAGTTACTGACTTTGTTAAAGAAAGGAGGATGGACTTTGTCTTTAAGTGAAGGCAGCTGTGGTAAGTGACCTGCAGTAGCGTTTCTACTGTGTTCATTTGTCTATCGTGTTGTTGTTATGAATAATATGAATGGCTCGTGCTCTAGCGCTGCTGTGTTGCTGGGTTGATTTGTTGTCATATAAATATATGTAACTGGTTCTTGTGAGTTTGTTCTTGTCATTGTGTTATTTACATTGATTTTGACTATATGCATTGTTCGTTAATGACGAAGCATCCCGTCATCGCGGGGTTAGGGTCGGACATTTGATTCTCTGTTCGGGCTGTTGTTTTCTTTAACAAAGCAAGAATTAATGTCTGGAGAAATGGGGATTGTGTGTTGATTGCTTTAGCCCTGTTTGAATCAGTAGGGAACAGTTAAACGCTGCGGGGAGAGTTTGCGTGTGTGCTGCTGTTGTTTCACCGCTAAGCTAGTTAGCTTAGCCTCCCTGAACACACGTGCTGATCAGCTGTGTTTTGTTATTGTTCCGGGTTCAGAGGTCTCCTACGTGAGCGCAGTCCACGGAAAACATTATATTTCCCACAATTTAAGCTTCTGCATTTTCCAAATGCACTAGTATTATTCAAACGTATTGTTCGGTTCGTAAGCCTCGTACCGAACGGTTTAATACGAATACGTGTATTGTTACACCAATAGAAACAAATAATAACCGTAGCTGTGGCGTCATAATGAGCTCATTAGGAGATGGTTCAAGTGTAGTAGGACAGCACAGAAGGCCCAGGTATAAAATACACGGCCCGCCACTGGTGTTGACGGGTAGCAGGCGATGACGACGAGTAATAAAAAACGGTACTTCACAAATAAGTTATTTTTAATAAATTTAGCAAGATTGTTTAACCATTTGATATTTTCAGAATTGAATGTTTTTTATGTTGTATGATTAATCAGATAGTCAACCTGTTTACCTTGGTTTTAACAACTTATTGATCATTTTTAATCTAAATATTTTGTTTCCCACCGTGGACTGAAACTGCTACTCAATGATTTACCTCTTGATGAATAAAGTTTTATTTTATTTAATCTGATTCTCTCATGATTAAGAGCTACGCTAATGTGATATTAGGGGTGGGAATCACCAGAGGTCCCGCGATACGATATTATCACGATACTTAGGTCACGGTACGATATTATCACGATACTTAGGTCACGGTACGATATTATCACGATACTTAGGCCACGGTACGATATTATCACGATACTTAGGTCACGGTACGATATTATCACGATACTTGGGTCACGGTACGATATTATCACGATACTTAGGTCACGGTACGATATTATCACGATACTTAGGTCACGGTACGATATTATCACGATACTTAGGCCACGGTATGATATTATCACGATACTTAGGTCACGGTACGATATTATCACGATACTTAGGTCACGGTACGATATTATCACGATACTTAGGCCACGGTACGATATTATCCCGATACTTAGGTCACGGTACGATATTATCACGATACTTAGGCCACGGTACGATATTATCACGATACTTAGGCCACGGTACGATATTATCACGATACTTAGGTCACGGTACGATATTATCACGATACTTAGGTCACGGTACGATATTATCACGATACTTAGGCCACGGTACGATATTATCACGATACTTAGGTCACAGTACGATATTATCACGATATTGCGATATGCTGAGTATTGCGATAACATATATTATGATATATTGCAATTTATTACCTTTTTTCAACTGCAAATTATGTTTTATCTAATAAGATAAAGTTTTCAGTCTGTTCATCTCACTTCAATCATTTTTATTGCCGCAAAATGGGATTGTCAAGCAGACAGACTGACCAACACTGTCATACATGTTGCATGCACCTGACAAACTGTTTGTATTACAGTCTACATAGTCCAACTTAACTGAATGCAAACGTGTGAGGACAGCTGTACTATTACAGGTATTAACAATGCAACTTGTACAAAAATGCAGCAAATTGAACACGTTATTAAGTCATTTAACTTGTTCGTTGGCTCAAGTGTTTCCCACCTCCCACAGGAGGACGATCTGTCAGACAGACAGGTTCCCTCTCTCTTAGTCTCCCTCATCAATCTCCGATCAGTCGTTCTTATTGATGAGTCCACAGAGTTGTTTCCAGCTGGCAGCAGCAGCAAGAGACGGACGGACAGAGAGACGGACGGAGTGATGAGGAGGGTGATAAATGATGGGATGTCTCCCAGTAGAAGACGTATAAAGTCTGATCTGATGCAGCTTTTATGACTTTGATCAGGGTAATGTTCTCCGTGATGTGCTTGTCCTACATGTTATTTATTTACCTCCCTGACACGGCGGCCATTTTAACATGTGTGAGTGGTGATAAACTCATAGTGAGGAAAAAACAACCCACATGGCAGCACATGGTTCTCATGTTGGTATGAGGATGGTAGGTAGAAACAAAAGATCTGATGTACTATTCTGTTGGTTAGCTGCTTTGTACAAAAACTCCAGTTCCCATAAGCCCTTGGGCCACCACCAGTTAAATGGCTCGACCAATGACTGTGTCTGAGAAGTAGACGTTGTCACCGTTAGGTCACCCATTGGTCTGTGGACTGGAGTTTTGAAGCCTCGAGGTCTCATTTTGGCCGTAGTTTGGTGTAGTTAAGGTCCGAACGCTGAATGAAACATTTTTAGGAAATAAAAATGTTACAATAAACTTTGATGAAGTGAAAACAATCTATGAAAATGTTAAAGTTGAAAGACGAAAACACGGACAACGTTGTGGTGTCGACCTGTCAATCACTGTGT
>JAVDOI010000437.1:0-7500 GCA_032191485.1 Leptoclinus maculatus
CCCCTTTGGTCTGGAAGTGAGTTAGACTACCAGGGGGCACCGAGTACTCTGTCATATTTGCGGGCCATATATACTACCAGGACCACGAAATCAAAGTTACAAGTCCCGTAGCGGGATAGGGTGATGGAAGCACTGGCTGCCTCAGTGCTGTTTGTACTCTGTCATATTTGCGGGCCCTCGTTTGGTGCCCCTGGTAGTCCAAGTTAGACTACCAGGGGCACCAGTACTCTGTCACATTTGCGGGCCATCGTTTGGTGCCCCTGGTAGTCCAAGTTAGACTACCAGGGGCACCAGTACTCTGTCACATCGTTTGGTGCCCCTGGTAGTCCAAGTTAGACTACCAGGGGCACCAGTACTCTGTCACATCGTTTGGTGCCCCTGGTAGTCCAAGTTAGACTACCAGGGGCACCAGTACTCTGTCACATCGGTTTGGTGCCCCTGGTAGTCCAAGTTAGACTACCAGGGGCACCAGTACTCTGTCACATCGTTTGGTGCCCCTGGTAGTCCAAGTTAGACTACCAGGGGCACCAGTACTCTGTCACATCGTTTGGTGCCCCTGGTAGTCCAAGTTAGACTACCAGGGGCACCAGTACTCTGTCACATCGTTTGGTGCCCCTGGTAGTCCAAGTTAGACTACCAGGGGCACCAGTACTCTGTCACATCGTTTGGTGCCCCTGGTAGTCCAAGTCAGACTACCAGGGGCACCAGTACTCTGTCACATCGTTTGGTGCCCCTGGTAGTCCAAGTTAGACTACCAGGGGCACCAGTACTCTGTCACATCGTTTGGTGCCCCTGGTAGTCCAAGTTAGACTACCAGGGGCACCAGTACTCTGTCACATCGTTTGGTGCCCCTGGTAGTCCAAGTCAGACTACCAGGGGCACCAGTACTCTGTCACATCGTTTGGTGCCCCTGGTAGTCCAAGTTAGACTACCAGGGGCACCAGTACTCTGTCACATCGTTTGGTGCCCCTGGTAGTCCAAGTTAGACTACCAGGGGCACCAGTACTCTGTCACATCGTTTGGTGCCCCTGGTAGTCCAAGTCAGACTACCAGGGGCACCAGTACTCTGTCACATCGTTTGGTGCCCCTGGTAGTCCAAGTTAGACTACCAGGGGCACCAGTACTCTGTCACATTTGCGTTCCATATTTTGGTGCCCCTGGTAGTCCAACTCAGTACCAGACCAAAGGGGGTCCCCTTTGGTCTGGAAGTGAGTTAGACTACCAGGGGCACCAGTACTCTGTCATATTTGCGCGCCATCTATACTACCAGGACCACGAAATAAAAGATAGAAGTGCCGGAGCGGGATAGGGTGATGGAAGCACTGGCTGCCTCAGTGCTGTTTGTACTCTGTCATATTTGCGGGCCATCTATACTACCAGGACCACGAAAAAAAAGATAGAAGTGCCGGAGCGGGATAGGGTGATGGAAGCGCTGGCTGCCTCAGTGCTGTTTGTACTCTGTCATATTTGCGGGCCATCTATACTACCAGGACCACGAAAAAAAAGATAGAAGTGCCGGAGCGGGATAGGGTGATGGAAGCGCTGGCTGCCTCAGTGCTGTTTGTACTCTGTCATATTTGCGGGCCATCTATACTACCAGGACCACGAAAAAAAAGATAGAAGTGCCGGAGCGGGATAGGGTGCTGTAAGCGCTGACAGGCTCAGTGCTGTTTGTACTCTGTCATATTTGCGGGCCATCTATACTACCAGGACCACGAAAAAAAAGATAGAAGTGCCGGAGCGGGATAGGGTGCTGTAAGCGCTGACAGGCTCAGTGCTGTTTGTACTCTGTCATATTTTCGTTTTGGTGCGCCTGGTAGTCCAACGCAAGTGAGTTGGACTACCAGGACCACCAGTACTCTGTCATATTTTCACATCATCTATACTACCAGGACCACGAAATAAAAGATAGAAGTGCTGGAGCGGGATAGGGTGCTGTAAGCGCTGACAGGCTCAGTGCTGTTTGTACTCTGTCATATTTTCGTTTTGGTGCCCCTGGTAGTCTAACGCAAGTGAGTTGGACTACCAGGACCACCAGTACTCTGTCATATTTTCACAAATTTTCGAGTTGGACTACCAGGACCACCAGTACTCTGTCATATTTTCGTTTTGGTGCCCCTGGTAGTCTAACGCAAGTGAGTTGGACTACCAGGACCACCAGTACTCTGTCATATTTTCACATATTTTCGAGTTGGACTACCAGGACCACCAGTACTCTGTCATATTTTCGATTTATACTACCAGGACCACGAAAGTCGAGTTGGACTACCAGGACCACGAAACTCTGGGGCGGCCGAGGATGGGTTTTAACCCAGGGAGGGGGCTTAAGAGTGGGGGCACGGGACCCCCTGGAGCACGGGGTCCCAGGGGCATGTTGCGGAGGTGTTTCTGCGGGGTTGGGGTGGGGGGTGTCCGGGTAAGTGTATGTTCAAGTGTTGGCTTGTCTCGGAGTGTGGAGGGAGGCTGATTTTCTTAATTCTGACCCCAGTTAGGGTGCTGGGAAGGTGCTGGGAGGTGCTGGGAGGTCCAGGGGGTGGTTGTGGAGGTAGTTTACCCGGGGAAAGTACCTGTTTTGTGGGTAATTAAAGTGACTTTGGTGATTTGGGTCATTTTTTGGTACTTCTAATATTGAGCTTTCCAGGTGTTTGTGAGGTGCATCGATACTTCCCGGATGACTTTTAGCCTGGGACTGCACTCGTTTCCCGGGTAGGTGTCCCTGAGTGTAGGTGGGGGGTTATTTTCTTCATTTTAACCATTTTGCCCATTTTTAGTGAATTTAATGTGTTTTTTTGCGAGGTGTTGTAATTTTTTACCGGTACTTCCCGGATGAATTTTATCCAGCCACTGCACATGCATCACGGGGAGGTGGTCCTGAATATTCCTGTATGGTTCTTTTATTAATTTTAACCATTTTGGCCACTTTTGTTGATTAAAATGTTGTGTTTGTGAGGTGTATTTAAGGTGCATCGATACTTCCCGGATGAATTTTCGCCTGGGACTGCACTCGTTTCCCGGGTAGGTGTTCCTGGTTGTCCGTGGGTGGTTCTTTTGTGAATTTTGACCTGTTTGGTGCATTTAATATGTGTTTAGCGAGGTGTTTTAATTTATTAGCGGTACTTCCCGGAGGTATTTTATCCCAATACGCGACATGGTTTACGGGTAGGTGGTCTTGCATTTATCGGTATGGTTCTTTCCTTCATTTTAAGCATTTTGGTGATTTTTCGTGAATTTAATATGTGTTTAGCGAGGTGTTTTTAATTTTTACCGGTACTTCCCGGAGGTATTTTCCCCCGGGACTGCACATGGTTTACGGGGGTATTATTCTTGACTTTCCTGGTGAGTTGTTTTCTTCATTTTAAGCGTTTTAACCCTTTTAATCATTTTTCCAAGTTTTTGCTCCCTCCCGCAAATGCCCCTCCGGTGGACAGATAAATGTATGGCAGCCTGGATGAATTTTCAACTAAAAACGGCCTTAAAATCGATTTGGAGGTGAAAGAAGCGGTTGTTTTTTCTCAAACTCGGCTCCAGTATACCTCCCGAGAGCCTCCACGGCCCTGGGGAAAAGACCCCGTGCAAATCGGTCTAAAAATGGGTCAAAAGTGTAATGTAGAAGTATTTTCGTCCAGCCTATTGGCTGTGGCACCTAAACCGGGTTTTGAGGCTCTAGATCGGATCAGGTTGGGGTTTAAAGTGACTAATCACCTCTGGCCATCATTTCTGCGTGTACCAGCATGGTTCTTTTGACCATTTTGCCCATTTTGCCCATTTTGAGCACTTTAATATGTGTTTTGCTCGGTGTTTGTGTATATTACCGGTACTTCCCGGAGGTATTTTATCCCAATACGTGACATGGTTTACGGGGAGGTGGTCCTGGTTGTACGTGGGTGGTTCTTTTCTGAATTTGGCCCATTTTGCCCATTTTTATCAATTTTAATATGTGTTTTGCGAGGTGTTTTAATTTATTACCGGTACTTCCCGGAGGTATTTTATCCCAATAATGCACATGCTTTACGGGGAGGTGGTCCTGGTTGTACGTGGGTGGTTCTTTTCTGAATTTGGCCCATTTTGAGCATTTTTATCAATTTTAATATGTGTTTTGCTCGGTGTTTTTAATTTTTACCGGTACTTCCCGGATGTATTTTATCCCAATAATGCACATGCTTTACGGGGGTATTATTCTTGACTTTCCCGGTGAGTTGTTTTCTTCATTTTAAGCGTTTTAACCCTTTTAATCATTTTTCCAAGTTTTTGCTCCCTCCCGCAAATGCCCCTCCGGTGGACAGATAAATGTATGGCAGCCTGGATGAATTTTCAACTAAAAACGGCCTTAAAATCGATTTGGAGGTGAAAGAAGCGGTTGTTTTTTCTCAAACTCGGCTCCAGTATACCTCCCGAGAGCCTCCATGGCCCTGGGGAAAAGACCCCGTGAAAATCGGTCTAAAAATGTGTCAAAAGTGTAATGTAGAAGTATTTTCGTCCAGCCTATTGGCTGTGGCACCTAAACCGGGTTTTGAGCCTCTAGATCGGATCAGGTTCGGGTTTAAAGTGCCTAATCACCTCTGGCCATCATTTCTGCGTGTACCAGCATGGTTCTTTTGTTAATTTGGCCCATTTTGAGCATTTTTATCAATTTTAATATGTGTTTTGCGAGGTGTTTTAATTTATTAGCGGTACTTCCCGGAGGTATTTTATCCCAATGCGCGACATGGTTTACGGGGAGGTGGTCCTGGTTGTACGTGGGTGGTTCTTTTCTGAATTTGGCCCATTTTGCCCATTTTTATCAATTTTAATATGTGTTTTGCTCGGTGTTTTAATTTATTAGCGGTACTTCCCGGAGGTATTTTATCCCAATACGTGACATGGTTTACGGGTAGGTGGTCTTGCATTTATCGGTATGGTTCTTTCCTTCATTTTAAGCATTTTGGTGATTTTTCGTGAATTTCGTGAATTTAATATGTGTTTTTCTCGGTGTTTTTAATTTTTACCGGTACTTCCCGGAGGTATTTTATCCCAATAATGCACATGCTTTACGGGGGTATTATTCTTGACTTTCCCGCTGAGTTGTTTTCTTGATTTGAAGCGTTTTAACCCTTTTA
This sequence comes from Leptoclinus maculatus, assembly GCA_032191485.1. NCBI lineage: Eukaryota > Metazoa > Chordata > Actinopteri > Perciformes > Stichaeidae > Leptoclinus > Leptoclinus maculatus. The sequence goes on from JAVDOI010000437.1 coordinate 5,097, forward strand.
ATCATTTTTCCAAGTTTTTGCTCCGTCCCGCAAATGCCCCTCCGGTGGACAGATAAATGTATGGCAGCCTGGATGAATTTTCAACTAAAAACGGCCTTAAAATCGATTTGGAGGTGAACTAAGCGGTTGTTTTTTCTCAAACTCGGCTCCAGTATACCTCCCGAGAGCCTCCATGGCCCTGGGGAAAAGACCCCGTGAAAATCGGTCTAAAAATGTGTCAAAAGTGTAATGTAGAAGTATTTTCCTCCAGCCTGGATGAATTTTCAACTAAAAACGGCCTTAAAATCGATTTGGAGGTGAAAGAAGCGGTTGTTTTTTCTCAAACTCGGCTCCAGTATACCTCCCGAGAGCCTCCACGGCCCTGGGGAAAAGACCCCGTGAAAATCGGTCTAAAAATGTGTCAAAAGTGTAATGTAGAAGTATTTTCCTCCAGCCTATTGGCTGTGACCACTAAACCGGGTTTTGAGCCTCTAGATCGGATCAGGTTCGGGTTTAAAGTGCCTAATCACCTCTGGCCATCATTTCTGCGTGTACCAGCATGGTTCTTTTGTTAATTTGGCCCATTTTGAGCATTTTTATCAATTTTAATATGTGTTTTGCTCGGTGTTTTAATTTATTAGCGGTACTTCCCGGAGGTATTTTATCCCAATACGTGACATGGTTTACGGGTAGGTGGTCTTGCATTTATCGGTATGGTTCTTTCCTTCATTTTAAGCATTTTGGTGATTTTTGGTGAATTTAATATGTGTTTTGCTCGGTGTTTTTAATTTTTACCGGTACTTCCCGGAGGTATTTTATCCCAATAATGCACATGCTTTACGGGGGTATTATTCTTGACTTTCCCGGTGAGTTGTTTTCTTGATTTTAAGCGTTTTAACCCTTTTAATCATTTTTCCAAGTTTTTGCTCCCTCCCGCAAATGCCCCTCCGGTGGACAGATGTCTGTATGGCAGCCTGGATGAATTTTCAACTAAAAACGGCCTTAAAATCGATTTGGAGGTGAACTAAGCGGTTGTTTTTTCTCAAACTCGGCTCCAGTATACCTCCCGAGAGCCTCCATGGCCCTGGGGAAAAGACCCCGTGAAAATCGGTCTAAAAATGTGTCAAAAGTGTAATGTAGAAGTATTTTCCTCCAGCCTGGATGAATTTTCAACTAAAAACGGCCTTAAAATCGATTTGGAGGTGAAAGAAGCGGTTGTTTTTTCTCAAACTCGGCTCCAGTATACCTCCCGAGAGCCTCCATGGCCCTGGGGAAAAGACCCCGTGAAAATCGGTCTAAAAATGTGTCAAAAGTGTAATGTAGAAGTATTTTCCTCCAGCCTATTGGCTGTGACCACTAAACCGGGTTTTGAGCCTCTAGATCGGATCAGGTTCGGGTTTAAAGTGCCTAAACACCTCTGGCCATCATTTCTGCGTGTACCAGTATGGTTCTTTTGTTAATTTTGCCCATTTTGCCCATTTTGAGCACTTTAATATGTGTTTTGCTCGGTGTTTGTCTATATTACCGGTACTTCCCGGAGGTATTTTATCCCAAGACTGCACATGGTTTACGGGGAGGTGGTCCTGGTTGTACGTGGGTGGTTATTTCCTTCATTTTAACCATTTTGCCCATTTTTCGTGAATTTAATGTGATTTTTGCGAGGTGTTTTTAATTTTTACCGGTACTTCCCGGAGGTATTTTATCCCGGGACTGCACACTTATCACGGGGAGGTGTTGTTGAATTTCCCGGTATGGTTCTTTCCTTCATTTTAACCATTTTGCCCATTTTTAGTGAATTTAATGTGATTTTTGCGAGGTGTTGTTAATTTTTACCGGTACTTCCCGGAGGTATTTTATCCCGGGACTGCACACTTATCACGGGGAGGTGGTCCTGAATTTTCCCGGTGAGTTCTTTTCTCCATAAAGTAGAGCTATCTTATCTCGGGCTAGGGAGGAGGCACTGAGCGCCTGAGTGCCTCCTCCCTATCCGCAGCTAACAGGTGCAGCGGGATAGGGTGGAAGCACTGGAAGCCTCAGTGCTGTTTGTACTCTGCCATATTTGCGAGCCATCTGTACTACCAGGACCGCCATCTGTACTACCAGGACCACGAAATAAAAGATAGAAGTGCCGGAGCGTGATAGGGGAGAAGCGCTGAAGCGCTGAGCCTGTCAGCGCTGTTTGTACTCTGTCATATTTGCGAGCCATCTGTACTACCAGGACCGCCATCTGTACTACCAGGACCACGAAATAAAAGATAGAAGTGCCGGAGCGTGATAGGGGAGAAGCGCTGCACCTGTCAGTGCCTCCTCCCTATCAGCAGTTAACAGGTGCAGCGGGATAGGGTGGAAGCACTGAGCCTGTCAGTGCCTAGTCCCTATCACGAGTTAGCTTAGCTCGGGATAGGGTGGAAGCACTGAGCCTGTC